>APFE031315584.1:147181-229068 GCA_000404065.3 Pinus taeda | reverse complement strand
TATAATTTAAATGTTAATCAGTAATGAGAATACCATTGTTATTATTTGTAAACATACCATTATCTATAAGTTAAAAGGAAATTTAAAATTATTTTTATAAAACGATCCACTATTATTTAATAGGAAAATCTGCCCTCTGAAATGATTTGCTAACAACACCCAAAATGATAAGCTTCCACTTTACCAAATATATTTATGCTTTCCACCAGTAATATATAAAAACATATTCTATTAAGGTTGAAACCGCGCGCTCTGGCGTCCCCGCGACCTGCTGCTTCTGAACCCTCTGCGTGCTCGAGCCTGGCAGCTCTGCTACTGGGCAGCCTCCCGCGAGCCCACGCCTGGCAGCTCTGCTGCTGGGCTGCCTCCCCTCTGCAAGCCTTCTTGGGCCTCCTGCCCTTCCCCCTCTCAGGGCCTCCTGCCCCTTCTGACCTCTCTCTGGAGCGCCCTCTGTGCTGCAGCCCCATCCTGCCATGGATCCCCCCTTTCAGGATCATGAGGACCTGGAAAAGTCCTTTGCTTCGCTCATCCCTGAGAACGCCTCGGAGAAAATCCGCCCCACTGCTTCCAAATGTATCAAAAAACTTGATGAAATCCCGGAAGTCTCGCTCCCTCCAGCCCTCCCGAGAAGAGCTGCAGTAGCGCTAGCTGAAAGAGGCCTGGTTGGCCAGTTCACGGGCCTTTGGCCTTCTCCCCGAACTGTCCTGCGCTGGGTGGAAAGAAATTGGAATCAGATGGTCCAAGGAAAGATAGCAATAAGGTTTTGTGGAAGGGGTTTCTTCACCTTCCTCTTCGAATCAGTGGAGGACCGCAACCTGATCTTCCGGAACGGGCCATATTTTATGGACACCAGAGGTCTCTACCTCAACAGATGGACCCCCGACTTCGACCCTGAGATGGATGTCCCCAACGCTGTCCCGGTCTGGGTGCGCCTTCCCCACCTGCCTCTACACTACTGGGGAGACGAATCGGTAAAAGCCATCGGGAACGCTGTGGGGAAATACATTGACAGATCAGAGCCCAAGGAGAACATGCATGCATGCGCACGGATCTGCGTAGAAGTAGATCTGGGGAAAGGGTTGCCAGAGGCTATCAAACTCAAAGTCGATCAGTGGACGCATATCCAGCAAGTGGACTACGAGCAGCTGCCATTCAAGTGCAAGGTATGTCATGAATACGGGCATTTCGCTAATAGGTGTAGCAAATCTAAATCATTAGAAATAAATAACAATGCAGAGAACCCAGAAGAAGTGTGGGAAACAGTCAAGAGGAAAAAAACAAACCCTCCTCCGGAAGCAGCCTCTAAGCCCATCCCTGATCCCCCCAATTCTCCCCCCCATCCCTCGGGAATCGATCCTTCCTTCCCTTCCTCCTCCAACCCTTTTGAATCTCTGTCAGCTGAAGACCCTCCCTCCCCTCCCCCATCCCCGAAAGGCCGCATTGAAACCCCATCCTCCCCACCCCTAAGCTCCCCCCCCTCCCCCCAGTAGGAAGAATCCTGACCAGGAATAAGTCAAAAGAGAACATCACCTCCACAGACCCTCCAAGAAAAGCAGGAAGAAAGTCAAACAAAGAGATAAGGGATGAGACAGCTGCAAAAGAAATGGCAACGGGGACCCAACAGCCTATGGATTCATACTTAGATAGGACAAAAGGAAGTGGAGAGAAGATGAAGGAGAAATCAGGGGCCCACACCAAGCCAGGTAAATGAGGATTCTGGTCTCTTAGAATTGTAGGGGGATGGGCTCCTCCCTCAAAGCAAATGCAGTCCGAGATCTTTTGAAATCGGAACAACCGGACTTCCTCCTACTCCAGGAGACCAAAATTACTGATCAAGAATTTAAAGACAGCATGAAAAGAAATAGAAATTACGAAGGAATAGCAATAAGCGCAGTAGGAGCTTCAGGTGGAATAGGGACAATTTGGAGCAAAAAGAAATGGCACCTCAAGGACTTCAGGCAGAATAGATGGTGGACCAGATCAGATTTCCAAAACACAACCCAGACAGAAGAATACTCAATCTACAATGTCTACGCCCCTCCTCATTTCAGAGAGAAAGCCTCTTGCTGGGAGTCAATCTCCTCTGATCTATTGTCTGCTCAAGGAAAGAACATCTTCCTGGGAGGAGATCTGAACTTAATCAGGAACGCAGAAGAGAAGATGGGGGGGAATTTTTATGCAGATCCCTCAAGAGATGCTCTGGAGGAAATTATCCAAACCCACAATCTAGTTGACACCCCTCCCCAAAATGGTCGATACACTTGGTCAAATAAGAGAACAGGGAAAAACAATATCAAAGAAAGGTTGGATCGTATCCTGGCACAAGAGAAAATATTGGCAAACTTCCAAAGGATCCAAAGTACAATCATCCAAGGCTACATTTCAGACCACAAACCAGTATCGCTGCGCTTGGACAAAGGGAATTACCCGGGGCCGATTCCCTTCAAGTATAATAAAGAATGGGACAGCAGCGAAGGCTTCAAAGAGCTGATTAAAGACCACTGGGCAATGGACATTACGGGCTCCCCTCATTTCATTTGGGAGACAAAAATCAAACGCCTTAGAACAACCATCAAGCATTGGGCAAGGCAATTCGCAGTAGATCAAGGCAGAAAGAAAACTGATATCCAAACGAAGCTCGCTCAGTGGAATCAAGAAAAAGAACGCACCCAAGACACTGAAGAAGACCAAAGGAAGGAAAACGATCTGCTCAAGGAACTGTATAAACAGAATCGAATGGAAGAGGAAGAGCAAAGGCAGAAGTCGAGATGCTTATGGCTCAACTCTGGAGATAAGAACACCTCTTTCTTTCATAATAATCTCAAGCTAAGGCGAGCTGGGAATAACATTGAAAGGATTAAAGTGGAGGAAAGGGTCCTATCTGATCAAGAGGAGATCAAGGAAGCAGCTTCCAGGCATTTTCAAACCCTCCTCACAGCTGATCCTAATTATCTTGAAAACCCGAATTTCCTCAACATCGTGGGAAACTAGATTTCAGAAGCTCAGAGTGCAGAATTGGACAAGGAGATCACAACAGAGGAAATCGAATGGTCAATTCTCAGCATGCCATCAGACAAAGCGCCTGGCCCTGATGGCTTTACAGTGGCCTTCTACAAAACTCACTGGGAAATCATCAAGAAGGATTATATCAGAATGGCAAAAAAATTCTTCACCAAATGTAAAATGGGCAGCAGCATTAAATCCTCCCACCTGGCCCTCATCACTAAAGACCCTAACCCTCAATCATTTGACAGATTCCACCCTATATCCTTGTGCAACGTTTCCTACAAAATCATCACTAAGATCTTAGCAAATAGGCTCAAAACCATTCTCCCTTCCATCATCTCGGAGAATCAAGGAGGCTTCGTCCCTAGAAGACATATAACGGATAACGTTATTCTCATCCAGGAGGCTATCCACAGCAGTATTTCTAGAAATGAAAAGGGCATGATCATCAAGCTCGACATGGCGAACGCCTTTGACCGGGTTAACCACTCATTCCTGCAGGTTGTTATGAAGAAGTTTGGTATTTCAGAGTACTTCACCAGCAGGGTTATGGAATGCATCTCCTCCAATTGGACAGCCTCCCTCATCAACGGGAGGCCCTGCTCCGCCTTCAAGAGTTCCAGAGGCTTGAGGCAAGGATGCCTGCTCTCTCCTTTCCTCTATATTATCATGGCTGAGACATTAAGCTTGCATCTTGAGAACAAGAGAAGGTTAAAGGAAATAACAGGGATAGACATTGTTCAAGGAGCCAAAGGGATCAACCACTCCCTTTTTGCGGATGACACCCTGTTAATAGGGGGCGCCTCAAGTCTAATGGCCAGAAGGTTTAAGGAAACGTTGGATCTTTTCCTCCAAGCTTCTGGAGGCAAACTAAGCACAACAAGTGCATGATTTACACTTGGAACGTCCCTAGACACATAACTCAGAGAATATCTCTAATCATGGAGATCCCTGCTCAAGGGAATTGGTCTTACTTCAAGTATTTGGGGCTGCCTCTAGCCAAGGACACTATCAAATCTGAGATATGGGTCAAGTTAATTGAAAAGCTAAGAGGGAAACTTCAGAGCTGGGGTATGTATTGGCTCAATTTAGCAGGCAGAACGACTCTCATTAAGGCTGTTCTCTCAGCCCTCCCTATTTATCAATTTGCCATCACTCTTGCGCCAGCAAGTATTCACAAGCACATGGAGCTGATAATCCGTAGCTTCTTGTGGAAAGGAGGAAAGCAGGACACAAAAAAATTTAGCCTCGTTAAATCGAGCAAGGTCATTCTGCCAATAGAAAAAGGAGGGCTTGGAATAAGAGTCCCAAGGCTTGAAAACATAGCAATGGGTTTCAAACTAATCTGGAGGATTCTTATTGAAAAAGGATCATGGTGGACAGATATCATTAAGAAAAATAACCTGAACGGGGCCAATAGCAATATCCTCTCGGAAACTATCATTGATAGACATTGCACCCCTGTTTGGAAGCTTATCAAAAAATCCCTCCCCCAATTCAAACCTCATATCTCAAGGGCCCCGGGTAATGGGAGTGGAATTAGTGTCTGGGATGACAGAATTATGGGCACGGAGGCTAGAGGAGATCTTCCCAAGTACAGGCCCCTTCAACAATGGATGAAGCAGGCAAACCTAAAAACTCTCTACGACATCTCTCAGTGGGACCAGAATGTGTGGAAAGGTTGGAAATCTCTCGCCCTCCCCAATGACCTTACGAACATTTGGGTGGACTTCAAAGCCTCCCTCTTTGGCTCAGCCCCCACATTCAGAACTTCTGAAGACAAGTTCATCTGGGACCCGAGTGGGGGTTGCTATACGGTGAAAGAGGGATACAAAACCCTCCAGAATACTCCTCCAATAAACAACTGGTCCCTCCACAAAGTTGCTTGGAAAATAGAAAGTCTGCCCAAGGTTAAAATGTTCAACTGGACCCTTCTTCATGGCAAAATCCTTACTGCGGAAAACCTCAGAAAGAAGGGCATCCAAGGCCCCTCAATCTGTTGTCTGTGCAGGAAGGCAGAGGAAAGTTGCAGTCATCTATTCATAGACTGCCCCTTTGCAAGAACATGTTGGAACCTCATAGCCTGCCCTCTAACCATTGGGGTCCTCCCCAACCAGATCGCCACTCTTCAAAAAAGCTGGGGGAATTGTTTTCCTCAAACCAATAAAAGAAAGAATCAGGTCTCAAGAATTTGGAACAGTATACCCTCAAACCTGTGCTGGCAGATTTGGATCGCCAGAAACAAGTGCATCTTTAACAACAAGAAGCCTTGCATAGCCAGAACAATAGCCAAAACAGTAGCGCTCATATCCGAGACCATAGAAACCAATGGCTTCAGCTAGATCGATCCGGAGCAGACAGAGGCAAAGGTACAAGAATGGGTGAACAAATTCAACATTGAAGCAAGAATAAAAAAGAAGTCAAACATAGATCAGGGAAATCAGGAATGGAAGCTGAGAGGAACCAAAAAGGAAGTTGAAAACTGGATTCAAAAGCAGAGAAGGCCAACCCTGCACTTTGACGGGGCTTCTAAAAACAACCCAGGACAAGCTGGGGCTGGTGGAATCATCAAAGACCCCCAAGGGAAAACTATTGTAAAATATGAATGGGGTCTCGAAACCATGTCCAACAATAAAGCTGAGGCCTACAGCCTCCTCTTGGGAACCTCCATAGCCCAGAAATTAGGCCTCCAAAACCTTCTCATATTGGGGGATTCGGCAATCATAATCGCATCCATGTCCTCAGGGAAAGAATTCAGGCAAACTGCCCTCAACAGAATCAGAGGTAGGATAATTGAGAATACAAGGAACATTAGAGAAGTCTCCTTTAAGCATATTCTCAGAGGAAACAACTCTAAGGCGGACAACCAGACCAACAATGCCACATGTAGACAAACTGGACAGGTTAAAGAGAATGATCAGGTGTATGAAGAAGCCATCCCTTAATCAGGCTCACCCTCCCAGAAAAGTTAGTCACCTCAGGCACGTTCACCAGTGGAACTGTTCTTCCCCCAGAACGATTCACTCTACCCTTATTCGTACCAAGAGATCAGACAGGCAGATAATGATTAAAATCAACTCTCAGGATTTGGCAAGGACCAACGTGTTTAGTCTCAGCAACACTCATCTTTAGAGTAGCGCAGCCAATGTCAGATGGCACAACCGCGTCTTTCACCTGAGCAGACCTTCGGACAGCAGAGCCATCACTCTGAAGGATCTCCCCTCTCCCAAGAATAGATCTCCTCAGAGCTGGGCAAAACATCGTGGAAGCTCCTCTGTTTCTATTAATAGCTGCCCGAACGATGGCCTCCTCACAGTTCAGTTCAAAGCGAGATCCTTATACAGTGATTCCTCCAAGCGCGGTTCCCTCACGATCGTGGCCCTGCGTGCTTCATCTCTGCGTGCCTCATCTCTTCGCATTTCACCTCTAGTAAATGATGGTTGCAGCGTGACTCTTTTTTTCTCTAATCTTCTGTGTTTCTCTTCCTGCAGATATCTAGTCTCCTCAGCTCAGAGTCTCACCCTCATTCCTCAGCATCCCCCATTCCCTCCTCTTCAGCTCCCCTCCTGTCCATTTTTTCTTCTCAGCGCCCCTCCCTTTCTCCACTCCCCTCTCTGCTCAGCCTCGCGGTGTCCCTTTCTCACCATGGCTGAACAGCCTGGTCAGCAAAACCCCCAGGAGCCCAACATCAACATTGACAGGCTCTTCAGTAAGGATTGCACTATGTGCAAAATGCATACCTTTATGATCAACAGGCTCAGGAGCCAGCTCAAGGAACTGAAAGAAGACTATGATTCAGACACCAGGTCCAAGCGAAAGAAACTTGAGAAACAGAAGGTGGAAATTGAAAATCTGAAGGGTAGATGCAGCCACTTGGAGGAAGCTATTGAGTAGATCAAAGCCCTTACCCAAAGCCATCATGCTGAGGCCTCCACGAAAGCAAGTGGCGCTCGAAAAGAGCCTCTCCCCGACGTCTCGGTCACCCAAAAAACTCCTTATGGTCTGTAAATTCTGTTTGCTATGTGGTGTTTTCGTCAGGCAATATAGCCGTTGTATTTTCATTTTCAGTTACAAAGGCAGAAGAGAGGAAAATGGGTCTGCGTACCTGATTTTGATCCTCCCTGCCCAAACTTCGGACAGCTATGTAACAGATCTTTGGCTTTGATTTTATAATACAACAGTAACCGACTTTGTTAAAAAAAAAAGGAAGAGTACAACATTTCTCCATTTTGTTTATGCAGGTCTATTTGGTCAATGGGGTGAATCTGCTCAACATCAAAGGAGAAAAAAAATTTCTTGTAATCAACTGGAGTCTTCGGAAATGGAATGTGTGCTTGAAGAAATGAAATTTGCATTTTTCCCTTTTCTGTATCAAAGGCTGAAAGAAGCCTGTGCGGTGAAGAAGTTGTTTGCTTCCAGAATTGGGTGTATGTGGAGGCTTTGAGCTACTCATTCTTCTTCTTAATTTCTCTATATTTTGCAAAGATATTTGGTTTATCCTGGCCTTGAACCAATTCTGATGTTTGAGCTATATCTGGGGGATCTTGGGAAGTTGAGGAAGCTGGAGCTAATGTGAAGATATCTTCTCTTCTTATAAAAGAATGGTGGCCTTTTAGGACTATGGTGGCCTACCCCTCATCCTTATGTTGAAAAATTGGTTGAGAACTAGTCTTGTGCTTCTTTTTATATGTCATAAATTCTTTAACTCCAATATCCGTCAGTGAAGGGGAAATCCCCTCCCTTGGTCTCTTATCTTTTTCCTCTTGAGGTACTGGCGTCTGTGAGGTCATTTTAGATATGACCTATTCTTCTGTCTCCTGTAGCATGTTCTCCTCCCATTGACTTTGATTCATGAACTTCTTTATCTTTGGTCTTGGAGTGTGAGTGTAGGGAGTGGTTTTTTGTTCCACTCTTAGCTTGGAGATGATTCCAAAAGGGTCATATGACTAGTTAAAGATCAATTTGAAGTTCATTTGTTTAAGGAGTGAATCTGCCTCTTTACCTACTGCCCTAGTGTTACAAATAAACGGTCCCACCTGTGCCTTGATCTTGAATTGGGACTTCTTCTTTGCTGCAACAAAATTTAAATCATCCATATGTACCATCTGCCTGATATATTTCAATGAGCATATTATCATGGGAACAAACTTAGGAAGCAAGTAGGGTGGCAACTCGCACCCATAAAATTTGATTTCTGTATAATTTTTGTATAAATATCAATCCCCTGTTTTAGTCTGCTCACTAAGATGCAACATTCTTTGTATTTCTGGTCCTATCCTAGGCTCTACATCACTGTTTAGTACATTGACAACTGCATGTAGGAATTTATCAACATAATTAGAGAAGGTGTAATTGGTGGAATTTTTCCTCACCAGGGAGTTCCAAAGGATTACCAATAGTGAATTACTTTGATCATCTAATTTCTACAAAGGGAATCAAAATACACCAACTATGAAGAATAATTAAAATTCCCCTTAGTAGAGAACTTGAGGAGTTGCTCATGAATTAAATATGCAATGAATTCATTGTAATTGAAAATAGGGGGTTTTTCACTAGTTTTAAAGAATGATAGGAAACCAACAATGGCCTCATCAACCCACTGATCAGATTGATAGCAAAATATACATAAAATAATTGCAATTACCTATTTAGTCATCTCGAGGAACATAGAGGATGAGTAGGGGGGATTTTTCTTAGGTAATTAGGCATCCTCTGGGAGAAAAATCTCAAAAATCTTGGCTCTCTATGGGAAGTTCAGGTTTTTGTAGAATTCAATGAGGGAATCTACTGAAAATGGCTTCAGGGAATTAGAATTTGGCAATTGTAGCATCTTAGAGATGGTTTCTGCACTAATGGTGAAAAGGATGTCACTGTTATGGGCCATAATTGCACTTTGGCTGGGAATGTAGCGAAATTGACACCAAGACACAAATTTTGGTAAGTGATAGGTTTGTGGGAAGATGAATTGGGGCAGATAAGATTCCCAAAGAGGCCCAATTCATCACCGAGGTCAAGAAAATTTTGCTTCAAGCAACTATGAAGCTCATATAGGTCAAAATCTCAATTGGTTTCAACAATCTTATATTGTTGGTCCACTAATGGTTGGTGATCTAGATCTTTGGTAGGGGAAAGCATAGGGTTGTCATCAGAGGATTTAGATTTTATTTTGGGTGCCATGATAAAAAAGGAAAGAGTAGGGAATTCATAATTACCGGGGAAAAATAGGTGATTCTGGTGTTAGGATGCAAATTGAAGGCTAGGTACTCGGTTGTAGGTGATTGGTTATGCTGAATCGTTACAAAGATGTCGTGGATCACTGGTTGGGCTATGGGAAAACTCAGTTTTGTCGACTGTGCACTGGAACTTTTGGTTACCTATTATGATAAATTAGAGAAAGGAGGCGATGTAACATGTTTTGGTGGGTTATACAAAAAAATGAACTTACTGTTGTTATTTAACCGTTTAAATGGAGCAGGTCCGTTGTCGCCGGAAATGGGTGAGCATTTATTGAGCAACTGTTTGCTAATGTGGTAGCGAGAGTGCCAGATGGCATCATCAGGTTGGGGGAGAAGTAACGACAGGAGGTTTGATGCAACCTAAGCCGCAAATACCCACAATATGCATATAAAATGCATGTCATATACATGTCCTAGGAATTTTAATATTCCTGCCGAGTAATTCCTTCTTAACCCAAGGTTTAAGAAATAAACTCTATGCAGAAAAATTTCATGTAACTATCCCAAGTCTAAACTTTAATAAACCTTTGAGCGGAACCTTATACAACCCTTCATAATCTTTGGTTAATTCTTATTACCCGCACATATCAATTGTACCCTTTTAACTTTGGTTTCAATTTAACCCAACATTAACCATAATACATTTATTACACTCATTTCTATTATAACTCTTATATAATAGAAATATTTCATAACCCACACTTAAACTTTACCTTTCCACCATTCCACAAACCTTTGCACATATACCGATGCTCTCTTTAGCGCATTAAACCTCCATCATCGATCTCATTCCTTCAGATCCAATGGATATCACGTTACCCACTCACCATCTCACTTGGATGATCTCCACCGTTGATCAATCCTGCTCGATCCAACGATTATTGCATAATCTCGCATGAGATCTTGCATGACCGATACCAAGTCGAGAGCACGTGAGAAAAGTGGTTTTCTCTTTCCATCATGTGCTACGTGTCGCCAACTAAGGGTAATCGCGTGAATTTGTAGAATACCACTTATAGCTTTTAGTGCGACCAAGAAACTGCTTACCGCCTACGAAGACCACACCACTATTAAGCTAACACGTGGTTTTAACCTCCTCCATTCATCTTCTTGACTTTATTTTGCGCGACTTAATCTTAGCTGTCTACCTCACACAATCTCGTCCATTGATCTGACTGATCCACTTGTTCCTGTGTACTGTTATGTTCTTTTGTTTCTATTGTGTAATAGCCCATTCGACTTTCTGTCTGTGCATTTGTTCTAGCCTTATGGTCTTCACTTGTTCTGATCTCGATCTCCTCTTTATTACTTCATTTCTTCGTGCCTTTACGCTTCCTTCATAAATCCTTAGAATTTAGGAAACCTTGCATGTTGTGAAACCAACTCACAAAAACGTAGAAAAGAGAGATAAACGCCTTAGAATTCAGCCTCTTCAAGGGGGCAACCTCCTTGACATTACACAAATGAATAATTCTTTGATGATACAAATGAAAATTCCTCCTTTCTATATATAGGAGTCTAAGGGGTCATAATGTAATCAGAGCCGACATAACAATAATAATGTAAGTGCACAATAATAACAATAGTGGGATTCTATGGGGCACAATAATAACAATATGGGGACTACATGGGTACAACAATATAATAAGGGGGTTGTACTAATAACAATAAGGGGTTACACTAGTAGTATAGGGGCCTAACATGCCCCTTTCCTTTAAAAAGTGTTGTCCTCAACGCTTGAGTAGTTCTTGATGCTTCTATATAAAATTTTTGTCCTCCCATGTGGAATCTTCAGCGGGTAATTTCTTCCACTTGATGAGATACTCTGAAATTGATCGATTCCGTAGCTGTCGGGTTCTTGTTTCTGTGACTGCACCAGGTTCCAATATGATTTTTCCTTCCTTGTCAAGTTCTTGCAATATTGTTGGAAATGGGATACTCGACAACTTTTGAATGAGTTCCCTCCCTGCTTCGCCATTCTTCCATTCATACCTTCCTCTGTTTATCAAATTTGGTTAGATAATTGTACCAACCTCTACCATTTTTGCAACCATATGTTCAATTTCACTCTTTTGGGCATATGGATATCTATAAGGCTTGATGTTTGGAGGAACGCATCCTGGAATAAAATGAATAGCATGATCATGATCACGAATACGTGGGAGACCTTTGGGAGTCTCAAATACCTTGGAATGATTGTCCAAGATTTTTGGAGATTTGGAGAAATACATGATTTTGATGTGCAAATAGTTAGCGAATATAATTGTGCAATTATGCCTCGTTGTTCTTTCTTTATAAGCTTTGCCATTCCATCAGAGTTAATTATCATTAACTCTTTCCTGGTTTCCTTATGATACCCTTTAATTCAACTTCCTTTCCTTTCGAAGAAAATTTCATAAAAAGTTCTCGAAAATTAAAAGCTATTGTACCCAAGGATTGTAGCCATTGGACTCCTAATACAACATCAACACCACCCATTGGAACATAAAACATTGTGATATTCAATACATATTCTCCCATGGATAGCTAGATATTATGGCACTTTCCAGATAAATTTATGGTTCCTCCACTTACAACCGTCACTTGACACTCTGGTTTTGGAGCTAGGAAGCAATTCAAGTCCTTGGCTATCTTACACTTAATAAAATTATGGGTACTACCCAAATCAATCAACACTATTACCTTTTTCTTCTTGATATGTCCTTTTGTCTTTACTGTTTGAGGAGTGGTAATTTTGACGAATGCATTACAAGATATGGTCAGATTCATTTCTTCTTTCTCTGGGGTTGGTTCCTGGGGAGTATCCTTTTCTTTTGATGTTTCTTGATACTTTTCTTCCTGATATTTCACTATTTGAACCTTCTTATTCTTGATATTTCCTTCTATCTTGAGAGTTTGGGGAGTGGTAATTTCTTCCAATGCTTTACAAGATATGGTCGGATTCATTTCTTGATGCTCGATGTGATCTTTCACTTCTTCAACATTTTTCTTCTTGATATGTCCTTCTATCTTGATAGTTTTAGGAGTGGTAATTCTGGCCAATGCATTCAAGATATGGTTGGATTCATTTCTTCTTTATTGATGTGATATTTCACCTCTTGAACCTTTTTCTTCTTGATATGTCCTTCTATCTTGAGAGTTTGAGGAGTGTTAATTCTTGCTAATGCTTTACAAGATATGGTCGGATTCATTTCTTCATTCTTTGGGGTTTGGTCCTGGCGCATATCCTCTTCTTTTGATGTTTCTCGATCCTTTTCTTGGTCCTCTTCGTACTCTATGTAAAATAATTTCTTCTCAGCACACTTATGACCTTTAGTGCATTTGCTATCACAATTGTAACAAAGCCCTTTTTTTCTTTTCTCTTCCAATTGTTGTGGTGTAACCCTTGAAGGTTGTGGAAAGCTAGGAGAAACAACACTTCCATTATTATAGTTGTGAGGGGTAGACTTCCTTGTTGCTATAATTTTACTTTCCACTATGTAACAAAGCCCTTTTATTGTTTCGAATTGTTGTGGTGTTGCTCTAAAGAAGGTGTTGCTCTTTGTATCCTCATAATGTGCTATCATTTCCTCCGTGAAAATTGACCACGTAACAAGTTGTTTACGAGAACAAAGCCCTTTATACCATAAAAATTGATCTGGTTCTAAATATGAAGGATGCAATACAAAACCTTTTGTAAAATGGTACACATGTAGATCAAAATATTGCTCCATCTGAAGTATCCAATTTACCGGATCCTTGCCATCAAACTTCCTCATCTTGCTTTTTCTTGATTTTAGGAGCTCGATCTTGAAATGACTGTAACGCTGTACTTTTGGATCTTTAAGTTCTGAAATTGCGACCTACAGTAGCCCTTTGCATCCTCTTTCCAATGCCACCAGTCTGATTGAATTTAGATTCTACAAGAAAGAGTTATGCAAAATCTCCCAAGATGACCTGATTATATACCTTTTCAGAAGAGTGAACTTGTATGAATTGCTACGTTTCACTGTTTTGACCTTAGGATCTGAAAAATATACACAGGAAACTACAGTTCATCGTCTTTCTGTAACTTCTTATGAGATTTCAATCTGATGCTCAAAACAAAAGTTATGACTATTTTCCCCAGGTCACATGTTTGGAATGTAATCCAGGAGTCTGCAAAAAGACCGACTTCTTCAGATCATATCTCCGCAAATATTGCGCGAATGGCTCTGAAATTCAGAACCAAGGTTCAGCGAGATTTATTCTCAAATGGGTTTTTTTGTAGCGTCTGAAATGTCACAGAAAAAAATTTATAGTGCAAATGCCACGATGACCTATTTGGAGCAGCAAAACCCTAGAATTCAAAGCTCTGAAACCAAATGTTATGAAACCATCTCAAAAAAAGATAGAAAAGAGAGATAAACGCCTTAGAATTCAACATCTTCGAGGGGGAAATCTCCTTTACATTAAACAAATGAATAATTCTTCGATGATACAAATGAAAATACCTCCTTTCTATATATAGGAGTCTAAGGGGTCATAATGTAATCAGAGCCGACATAACAATAATAATGTAAGGGCACAATAATAACAATAGTGGGCTTCTATGGGGCACAATAGTAACAATATGGGGACTACATGGGTACAATAATATAATAAGGGGGTTGTACTAATAACAATAAGGGGTTACACTAGTAGTATAGGGGCCTAACATTGCATTTATACCTTCGTTGCAACATTAAAGGATTTCTTCTATATTGTCTGCGTGCAACCCCGTAACACTCTTATCTGCTCTTCTTCTCTGGTTTTACACACCTGCAAACCTATGTTACGCAGAATTACTCTAATCGACACATAGTTTATAATTCCATTAATCAATATACACCACACAACTCAGAAATCGAATTCTTTGTCTTTATAAATAATTCTTTACATAATGAATCTCTCTCTCTGGCCTGATTTTTAATCAGTGGCATTTTCCTTTCCTGCTCGTAGGCTTATTGTCAAACCCTATCTGATCCCTGAACTCTAATTCACACTCTAACTAACTAATTCTCTCTATGCCTTTTAGGCTTACATTTATACAAAAGGTTCTGTAACCCATTTCTGGTTCATATCCTTAATCTTCTCATCAAGTCCTAAAATATCTCAATGATCCCTTGGGGATCTCAACAAATCAACTAAATCCTAAGGATTCTCTTTAATCCCCAAAATCATGAAACCAATTCCTAATCTAAGACTTAAAATATTTCAAAATCTCTCAATCCTCACTAATCAGTCATCATCACTCATGTTCTCCTACATTCGAGAACATTTACAAATATCCTCACAATATCTAATTAATTCCTATTCTAAATATCTCTCACAAACTTACTTGAAAACCCTTAATTATTACATTAATTTACTCAAGAAACCAACTCCCTTAAAACACAAGAACCCCTATGTCTACCAAAATACAATGACATTTATGAGTCGAATGCTCCTGCATCAGACTCCTCAAGGTTGAAAACATTCATGATCTTGTGATCATGTGTTCCCATATGTTGACAGAAAACCTCCAGGGTCCAAAAATTTAGTTTGTAGTTGTCTAAATGCTCTGTTCCTTTGTTGCTGCTGTATGTTTGTTGTCTTCTATTTCATCTTCCTCTCCTTGTCAATCAGTTTCAAATTCTGATTGATCATTCTTCATGTTGCTGTCAATCTCCTCCATCTGGATTGCTTCATCATTAATTGCCATAATTCTTCAATCTCTATCTCCAGCACATCCTTGGGTTGGTACATACTTTTCCATTTATTGTTGTACTCTATCCACTCATCTTCAAACTGTTGTTCATTATCTTCTCTTTAAGTTGTCGGATTCTTACTACCGCCCTTTCATCCTTACCCTCTCGTGATTTTCCAAACAACCTCTATTCAATATCTGTAAATTAACTTTCAAAAAGTAAATTGTCCTCCAATTCCCCTTGTACTTGATTCCTCTCAAATACATTACTATGCTATTTATCAATTCCAGCATACTTTCCTTCCTCTTCTTTGACAACCCTCAGTAATTTTCCTTCACTTCCTTAACTGATTTTGACAATTAGTTTAACTTCTTCAAGCATGGTATCTTCATGCTTTTCTTTTTCCTCATCAACATGTTTGACCTGACAACTTCCAGTCTTCTTCAGTTCTAAAGAGGTCTCTTCAACTTGAAACATGTTTGTCTCATTTTCATCAAATCCTGTAATCATAAAACAATTATCCGAATTAAAAATATAAGGCCTGATTACCTTTTCCTTCTTTGGAATCATCTCAGTATGTTGCTCTGATTTTTCCTCCTCTATCAGCACATCAATATGCTGATTCAACATCTCTAAAGATTTCTCTAAAGGACTCTCGAGAATGTTAGCAAATATCCCTTCCACACCATCTGCTTCAATGATGTCTTTCTGCTCTTGTCCACTGTAGGAACTCCTTGTTCTGCAATCATGCTGTCATACTCTAAGTTTCCCAGCAAATACTCTAGTAATTCAAGTTCTCTGTGCCACTTCATAAGTATTTCATCATCACTTATAATTCCTGCATTTATACACAATTTATCAGTTTGAGAATTACAAGGTGCAACAATCTCAACTGTTGCTTCACATATTAGTTCTGCAGACTAAACCTCGTCTCCTTCTTTCACAAGAAATTGTTCCTATGTTATAACAGTTTCAAACATCAATGTATTACTAAATTATTTCTATTGCAATAATTCATTGCTTTTCCCATTTAAGAGACATTCTCCATCATTCTTTACTTCAGAGTATTTATCTTCTGAAAGATACTCTTTCATACTTTTGACATCTTCAAAAGACTACTCATCCTCTGCAAAACCTGTAATCACATCAAAATTATTAGATTCAAATATACAAGGTTTCATATCCTCCTATTGATCTGAATTTGTCCAACAGTTCAGAAAATCATCAATAATTCCTTCTTCAGCAAAGTAAACTTCTTTCTGTCTTGAATTCATATAATGGTTCATAAGATCTTTCACAGACCCCCAATCTTCATCTTCACCCAGAACTTCACCTTGTTCTGCTTCACAAATGGAAACATCTATTTTCAACTCAGCTTCTCTGAGTTCGTCAGACTTCAATTGAACATTCATTACCTGTTCAAGCTTCGCCAACTCTTCTACTAACTGCATATTCACCTCTTGATTTGTCTTCTCTTGTAGCCTCTGCCACTTTACTTTCTTCCTTATGAAATAACCATGCTTATGGTCATCCTTATTCCTCTGCAACATATCCATCAATAACTCAAGATGAAAATTTATCTCATCCTTCTCCCTCTCATATTCTTCTTCACTTAATTGTCTCCGTATGCCATTTACCTTGGCATCCACTTTCTTCACCTTTCTTCTACTATGGTCTTCCTCATAACCTCTGTTATCTCTGTTATGACTATCAATAGTAATCTTCTTCTCTATCTTCATGAGTTCCTCACTCACTTACTATGAGTTTCATTAAAGCCTCTGCAACAACAAGTCCTCCCTGCTGCCACTTACCTCACCAATCTTTCCTCTGTACTTGGTCTTTTGGCAAGCACTTGGTTCTCTATTCTCTCAAACCTCTTTGAGCACTTCTCTCTGCTCCTTCCAAGCTTCAACATATCTACACCTTTTAAGAACACAATTGTCCTCTTGTCTTTCAATCACAAACAAAATACTAGGTTCTGGCCACCTCTTCTTTCACTCAGAAATTCTTACTAGCTTCCTTCATCCCTTAGCAATTCTACCCACATCCTCTATGGAATTGCCTTTATGATATTTCCGTGAGTTGCAACAAGACCTTTGCAATAACAAGTCCTCCTTGCTACACGATACCTCACTAAGCTTCTCTCCTCTGAGCCTGGTCCTTTGGTATCTTTTTGGTTCTTTTCTCTCGAACCAATTGAGCACTCCTTGCTCTAGGTTGTTGCAATCTTCTCACCTTCTTCTACCGCTACCTGTGTGACAATATAAAGACCACAAACTCTCCAATATTCAAACCAAATTAAAACAAAAGCATATCATCTCACCTTCAATACTTCTGCATGATCTTGTTCTACCATTCACCTGCACTTTGAATGGATTGTTCTCTATTTCTTTGCATCTGCAAATTCTGCTACACTTTATCTTTGTGTGCCTGTTGTTTTTCAGATTTAAAATTTGATCTCCTCTTGCCTATAAACATACATTATAAACATAACTTTGTTCTAAGTTTTCTCAAATAATTCTTTATGCAAAATTTCCTTGTTCAACTCTGATACCAATTGATGCAGACTAAGCCACAAATACCCACAATATGCATATAAAATGCATGTCATATACATGTCCTAGGAATTTTAATACTCCTCCCCAGTAAAACCTTCTTCACCCAAGGTTTAAGGCTCCTTAAATAAACTCTATGCAGAAACATTTCATGTAACTATCCCAAGTCTAAACTTTAATAAACCTTTGAGCGGAACCTTATACAACCCTCCATAATATTTGGTTAATTGTTATTACCCACACATATCAATAGTACCCTTTTAACTCTGGTTTCAATTTAAACCAACATTAACCATAATACATTTATTCCACTCATTTCTATTATAACTCTTTTTTCCAAGGAAAAAGCATAATTTTGATTAATAAATTAACAAAATTACATGTTGTACTGGCTAGAAGCAGCAACATCAAGTCAGTGACCAGATTTTAAGCAAAGATGAGCATAAAAGAAGAAAATAATGTACATGATGGGGTAAGCTATGCTTTCTGCCCCTTCTTTTTTTCAACCTTGCACCATTCCCCTTGGGATGGCGACGTAGAGACCAGCACTAAATGGAGACCCGCATCCATATTGGCATTGTCCTTGTCAGAGTCTGAGGTATATGATGTATGGAGGCGCTTTATCCCACTGATGTCCCCCTCATCGGGGTGTAATTCGGCCTGTACCTTGTTGTTCTTTGCAATTGATTGATCTTATAGAGATCCTCCATGTGAATCAGCTTCCATTGGAATCTGACTTTCCGCTTGTGGGAAAGGTTCCTCTAGGGCTTCATCCTCCTCCTCTTCAAGTTCATGTGGGGGGTATTGCCATCCTTTGGATTTTTTCCCTTGGTTAGTTTTCCTTCTGGTATCCTTTTTGGCGTCAGGGCACATGTTGTGTAAATGCCTTGTTTGTCTACAATTCCTACATCTGAAGGCTGTGTTCTCATAGTCCAAACTTTGTGTCCAAATTCACTTGTTGTGGATTAAACGGATGCTGTCCGGAAGGCCTTTGTTGAGGTCAACCTTGACACATATTCGTGCATAGGTGAAAATCATTTCCTCTTCTTTAGGATTCCTTTTTTATAAACTGTCCTAGGCTGTTGCCAATACCATCCAGAACTCTGTCCTCCCAGAATGAAGAGGGAGATTATGCATTCAGACCTAAATTGGCATCCTAGAGACGACCATGGTGTTTGCGTTGAACTCCGGGAACCAGGGAGTGGTGAACAGGCTGGTTGAACCCAAGAACCATAGTCCTTCCTGTAGACTTTTGTCTCTAGCTTTTGGGGATGGAAATTTAACTACAAATAAACCTTTGGAGCAGAGGTGGATGTCACATTCTAATGACTAGTTTATTAAGATCCAGTGGAAGAGCTCTACTGGTTTGGGCCAATAGCAGTTAAAACAACAAATAATAGCTAGAGATTCAAAGGAGGCGCATTGCTCATCAGATTCTGGCATATCAATGTTTAATTCTGGGTTGTGGTTCAGCTGCTCCACTATATAGGGGTTGGAAGCATTTCCTGTCTGTTTGGTTGGTTCAGGGGCTGTCTTTTTCCCTTGTAGTATGTTCTTGAAAGATAGAGCCTCATGAGTTTGCTTATATTTTGAACTTGAGCCTACCTGTGTGCCTACTCCTAGCCTTGTTCTGCCCTTGGTTGTAGCCCCCCCGCCCCATCTTAGGTTAAGAATAATGGTGGAGTCAGCCTGTATTTGATACTCCTTCAGGGCATGGTGATCCTGTAGAATTTTTCCTTCGAACATCGAGATCTGTGAGTGGCTAGGGTATATGTATTTCCTCGTGATGCTTTGCTTCAGATCAAGAACTTTGTCTGTGTTATAGATGGAGAGAAAACCAGAGGCCCCTGTAGGAGTTTTTAAAAAAAATTGAAAGAAGTTTGGGCTTACCTGATTCCCATAAGCCGTCTGTGTCTTCTGGAGCAAGGAGGCAGCTTCCCCTTTAGAGGCTACGGTGTCTGAGCTATAGGGGGGAGTTATTCATCTCCAGAGCATGGTCTGGAAAGAGTGTGATGGCCTTAGCGGTTCACGAGTAATCCGAGACCCCTGGGTAGCGCGTGGAGTGGCCACCTGTCGAAATTGTGTTCACAGGAGCGAGGTTCGCTTGGAGGGTGTATGTTATAGACATTTTTGGGCACTTCAACCCCAATCATAAATGTCCATAAACTGAGGGCTCCTAAGTCCCTAAAAGTGTTGCTTCACTGCCTAAAGGAACAAGGTCAACTGATTACATCATCTCCCAGAAGTTCTCCACTGAAAACTGCTCATAAATGGTCAAAACTGGACCATACTGAAAGCTCAATGCAGAGGGTGCGATGCATATCACCTTCCAAGTGTACAAGGTGCGATGCATACTGATTTTCTCCTCTGTAGGGTGCGATGGTCAGGAATGGACAAATGGCAGGGACAAAAATGCGAGGTGGAAGATCATGGAATCTTCCAGAAGCTTCCCCTCTGACACTTGCCTCTCTATTTTTGACCAGGGATGAGTAAGAGATCATCATTCTCCAAGTGGAAGCAGGAAATATCAGCGAGAGGACACTAATCAAGATCCCAGAAGATGACTCACCTCTCTGTAATCATCTATATATGGATCCCTCATCATAGAGATTCAGAGGTTGGAATTTTGTATCTTCTAGAGAAGTGCTGTTGGTTTTCTAGTGTACATTCATAGTGTTGGGTGATCTAACCTTTGCTTGAGGTGAAGAAAGGCTTCCTAGCTGGAGGATGATGCTGGGTCAGAGCACATGGTTGTAATCCTCTTGCTACTTTTCATCTTAATAAAGCTATTCTTGTTTCCTTCCATATTCTTGTGTACTTGTTTATATATGCATGTATATAGTTAATACACATCTGATCCTGTATTATTTATGAATTTAGATCCTTGTTTCTTGGATAGTAGTATGTTGCTGTGATTCCACAGGTCCTTTTGAAGCTAGGCAGACAAAGAAGAACCGGTGAAACTCTATCAAGAAGGAGAGGAAATCAAATGCAAGACTCAGGTTGGTCCTCTTGGTTCTCCTCTCGTCTATTTTCATAAAAGGAAACAATAGTAGACTTTGATTGTTTGTTTCTAAGATAGCCACCCATCTTAGTGGGAATAGAAGCATCTGAGTGGACACTATTCCTAGATAACATGGACCCTCAGGAGACGTCCGGCTGTATTAAGCACCTAAGAGAGCTGGAAGAGGGAGGGTCCAGAAAGAAGTCCAAGGAGACCAAGACGTCATTGGACCCCATCACACTAACGGAGGGAGACTTATATAACATCGATGAAACAGTCAGAGATGTCACCACGGAGGCCCTGCAACATTTTGAAAAGCAGCAACAGATCGTCCTAGGGGCCATTGAGGCTGTACTACAGAATTTGCAAGCTCGCACATCGCAAGTTGGTACAACATCTACCAGATTGGCTATCGGAACATCAGAGGCTACCAATATGCTATGCATGAAGGCTTTCAGTGTGCTAGTTCTTCCAGATGGAGCACTGACAATAGAAAATGAGGTTGACAGGCCCACTGTCAGTGCCTTGAAGGGAGTAGGATTGAACCTCGCAGCGCTCCCGCGCAAAGCACTCCACTCCTTGCAGGATGGAGTAATTTTCGAGCTGAGGGTCCGTGAGCACTATGCCCTCCAAGTGATCAGCGAACAGAGAATAAACAATGAGCAAATGGCCTTACAGAGGAATGCTACCATCACTGCCAAGGCCGAGGTGATGATCTAGAGTAAGAAGATCATACAGGTCATAAGGAGGCCTATAGAATGGTCCTGGAATTGGCCATTCTAAAGGAGGAGCTAGTCGAGGTCCGCATCTATAAATTGGCCACAGGGGTGCATGACACTCGGACAGAGATGGCAGAGGTACAGTTGGAGCTGAACTTTCAGATTACAAAGCTCCAGTTAAGGGCTCATTCTCCAACACCACTAGAGGTCAAGGAATAGCGGGTGGCTGCTATCATAAAAGCAGTTGTGACAGTGGAGAGTGTAGTAGCAAAATGCACATAATTGTTTGAACAAATGTTTGAGGTCCTGACCAGCTTGCAGGAGGACCCAAACATCCAAAGGCTCAAGATAGAAGTGAGCGAACTCCAAAAATGCTATGACGAAGTTAAGGGCACAATGAGAACCACCGCGCTGCCACAGAGGTTAGCCTTGCTGAGGAAGCCAAGCAGCTGAAGGAACAGGTGGATGCAGCGCTGCACAAGGAAGTAGTACTGAAGGCATGACTCAAGCCCTGGATGGAGGAAGCATATGTGGTTATAGGAAACATTGAAGGCAAGCTTGTGACTCTACAAGTGACGCAACAATAGCTTAAGGATGACAGCACAGGGGTAGTAACTGAGAAGACAGTCGAATATGCGAAGTAGGCAGTAGCTTAGTGCACAACCGAAGTTGTGGTCATCAGGGTCGAGCTGGACGAGCTTCACACAAAGATCTCTATGCCTACCGAGTGACTTGAAGGCAAGTCATGATGTTTTTGTTGAGGGCCTGTTGGGAGAGGGATACCCCAAGGGTAGTTTTGGGGCTAAAAGCCCATGTTTTAGTCAAGTTTTTTTAATATTATTGTAAATACTATACATTTTGTGGTCACATAGCGCGAAGGTATTATATGTCACAAAGGGTAGTCCGCACTTAGTTTTGTAAAGTAAAGTCAGCTATAAGAGATCTACCCATGATCCGCGGACCATGGGATTGTATAAAAAGAGCTAAGCTCTAAGTAGTTAGGAGGATAACACGAGGAAGAGAGTCATAGCTTTATAGCAAGAAGTCTAAGTATTGGCTTGTAGCATAGGTAGAGGCTCTGCAACTGAGTGCATAGAGGCCTAGGGTAGAAGTTCATAGCTGAGTGCACGAACCCTTGCAGTTGTGTGCACAGGGTGAACAGAGTTTGTAATACTTGGAAGATATTAATAAAAGGAGTTATTTTGCAATTTCTGTGTATTTGTTCTATTGACGGGTTTGGATATTTTGTGTGTGAATTTCCTTTATTATGCTTATATGATGCACGAATGAATGCAATTACATTGAATAATTGAATGCAATCATGAATATTTGCTTAAGTGGTGATAACTTTAAGTATTTAACAAGATAAGAAAATCACTTAGGATAATTTAGGAATTTGTATGGCACACTGCTATAACAGCACGAAAGTACCTGAGCTACATGTTAGGGTTGCGCGAAGGTCAATCGTGTACTTTCACAAAGGTATTAAAAGCCAAAATAGAGGTTTTGTCTTACAAGCCCTAGAGCGAGATCACCTACGTGAAGGCAGGGAGAGAAGAGATCAAATGACATCACAACCATCTCAAGGGTGTGGAAACTTGGTTCCAGCATCCCCCCATACTGCTTCAGGTGAGACATTGGTCTGCGTTCTGCGGGCTGATGTCGAAAGGGCCAATAATGTAGGGATTTGTTTGACTAAATA
This sequence comes from Pinus taeda, assembly GCA_000404065.3. Lineage (NCBI taxonomy): Eukaryota > Viridiplantae > Streptophyta > Pinopsida > Pinales > Pinaceae > Pinus > Pinus taeda. Next base: position 206,159 of record APFE031315584.1, on the reverse strand, counting down.
ACGTTGAACCTAGTTCAGGCCCCCTCAAGCCAACATTGACCTTAGCCTTGAGTTTATCAACAACGACACTATGGCACACTTCAATGCTATGCTTATTCTTCTTCTTTTTTTCCAAATTTATGTAGACTCGTCCAACATCTACTTTAATTTGTGTCCAATTCTAACTTCAATCAGACCTTCTAACATTTCATGGTATTTTAATTAGTTGTCTTCCATATTCATATGGTCTCCTTTGAGATTATATTTTTTTTCGTAGATTATACCAAACATTGATATATTTATCATATGCATTCTTAGCTTTTTCATTCAAGAAATCTTTGCAATTCTTATATTTTTCTTTGTGTTGTCATCCATTTATACCCTTGGAATGCACTTAAGCACTCCCTAACTTCATTCCTCATCAAGTATGCCCATTTAGTGTTGGATTCATTCCCATAGTACTATAATATCTTCTAAATAGGTTAAGCATTCACATTATGGCATTTTTATATGAGTATTTTCTAGAGATTGAACTATGTGTGAGTTTTCAAAACGTTTAATGTTTTGAGTGGGCAATCCACCTATCACCAGGGACATATAAACCATAGGAAAGATGGAAAACAGTATACAGGGATTAAGATTAAATAGGATAACATATAATAACCATTGGATATACTTGATAAAATGTAAAATAATATCGATTGAGGAAAATTAATAAAGTAAGCAAGAATTGAATAAATAGCCATTTAGAAATAAATTTTAATGAAATAATGTAAGTGTATGTAAGTTAAAATTAAAAGCTGAATTAGAATATTAAGATTTTCATTAAAAATGGACGGTCAATTTGGTAAAAAAAAAATACAATAGGATAGGATAACGGATTAGAGAAGTAAGAAGGAAGGGTAAAGTTAACATGAAAACATGGGGGTGGGGAGGGGGTAAAGGAAAAGAAATAATATAATGGATCAGGTAAGAAAAAAGGAGGATAAGGATGGAGTTAGGGAAATAGAAATAAAAAAGAACTGAAGAAGGTTAGAGATGGAGAATACCCTCATAGGAGGATATTAGAAGCTAGAGAAGAAGAAATTAAACATAATTAGATAAAGAAATAAAGAATAAAGGTGGATGAATAAGAGAAATATAAGATAGAGAGAAGAGGTTTTTTAAATTAGATGGTTGATAGTGGGTTTCCATTATTAGATGTGTTTATATCCATAGTAAAGAACCATGGTTGTAAATTTAATCAGTCATGGAAAACCACTTTCCATCATGTAATTCAATAAATCTCCTGTTATCATTTTAAATTTTCCTTACCCTCCCCCCTTTATTTAATCATCTTTAATTTCTTCTTATCTGGCTTTTAATCTCCTCCTCTTAGGATACCATCTCTCTCTAACCTTCTTTGGTTCTTCTTTCTTTCTATTTTCCTATCTCCATCCTTGTCCTCTTTCTTTCTTCTTACCTAGCTTGTCATTATTTTTTCTTTCCTTTTTTCACACATCCTCTTGCCCCACATCTCAATGTTTTCAAGTTAACATTCCTCCACCTTTTTAATTTTCTACTCCCTTATTCTATTCTATTCTATTTAATGTTTTCACCACATTGAGGTCTTCCATTTTTACAAAAATCTTAATATTATAAAATCTTAAATTATGATTTTCACCTTCTGTGTTTACAATATTCCTTTGAGTTGTATTCCTCAATGGTTATTTATTCAGTCATTGTTTACTTTCATAATTTTTTTTAATTAATACTATTTTATATCTTATCACTTCTTTCTAATGCCCACTATATTTTATCCCATTTAATATTAACCGCAACATACTCTTTTCTATCATTTTTATTTGATCTGTCTCTGATGATGGATGGATTGTCCACTTAAAATGTTAGATGTTTCAAAAACTCACACATAGTTCAATATCCAAAAACCATGTGCACAATTATATCCAACTGGGAAAATCCACACATTTAAAGTATGGCAATTATTGTCCTTATCTCTATCTATTTATTGATTTGTTGACTTATGTAGTTCTCTTCACCTCCCCATATAATTATTTGTTAAATTTTATTTTGTCCTACAAAAAAAACCACCCACAATGAAGTTTTTTAACTCTCCATTGGCACCTTTTAAAGTGAATGAACCTTCATCATTACTTCCACTGAATTCTTTATACTTTGTATCATGCTTCTATTTCGCACTTTAATACCACAAGTGGATTTTTTTTGCTTTAAATTCTTTAGACACAAGTTGTTTGTTCATAGCTTGAAACTCCTACAATCATTCATATTGTTTCCCAAGGAGATGATTCACCCATCCCATGAACCACACATTACCTCTTGAGGTCCTTGTTATTGTTTTCGTTGGTAGTTTTCCTTCTACCATACTAAAATCCATCACATTATTCTTTGCAGACATGCTTTGTAGCCATTATCACTTAGTTTCCTTTATCTATATTTAGTGGTTAAGGAACTTACATTAACTTCTTGTACATATTGATTCCACTCCTTTCTTGTTATCTTGTGCTATGATCCTTATTCTCACCATTATTACTTGGCTATATATGATAACTATCTAAAATACTCATCGCTTTCACAAGTCTTCTCTTCATGCTAGTATCTTACATAGCCTTGATAATTATTCTCTTGTGACAAACAATATTTAAGTTAAATAACCAAGAGCTCTTGCAACTCTTTATACCTGCCACTATTTCTTTATTCTTATATTGTCATCTATCATAACCAAGTCCATCCATATCTCTTCTTGTATAATTAGAATTTCAAAAAAATTCTTTCTTTCTTTCTCAAGACATAAACTTTTGGGCTCATTTATCCTTCATGGTTAGATTTGGAGAAAAAATTGCAATAGCCTTTAACAATCTTCATTCATGGCATTTGATCACCTTGTTGCCTTACTATAATACACCTATAATAATCCCTCCTTGAGTTTCCTTGTTCATCCTTAATCCTTAGTTTAATCCTATGACTTTCTATTCAAATACCAATATCGTTGTATGTTTTTGCACCTCTACCATCTTAAACTTGTTTTCCCAAAAATAAAACTAAATAGAATTTATCCGCTTTTACATTGATCACATAATCCTATATTTATTATTCATGTACCTTTCTAAGATAACCAAATGATAATTTTATGCCATCTTCTCCTATAAATTTTCGTTCCAATGATTATACTCATGCTCCCATTCCTATATTTGATATGGATGTTGCATCTCCTTTAATTCCCATTTTTTTTTCAATTTGTGCTCTTTTCTCGCTAATACAATTAAGGTTAGAATCCAACTTGCATCAATTATAGAAGAAAATATGGAGAGAATTAGGAAAATTTGTGTATCAGAGATAGATAATAGTCATGATTTTGAGTGATCAACAACTTTTGGATTAGTGATTTGATGCTCCAATCATTCAATATGGAATTTTCAACTTTTCCTTTTTTGTACCTTTCTTAGATTTTTATAGTTGAAACTATTATCTCTCACATGGATCATAACTAGAAAATATTTAGAAATTCAATTTGTGTGGATTATTGAGTATAAAAATTGTTGACTAAGAATTCTTTTCTAGTTTAGTGATCTTGGGTCCCTTTTTCCTCCACTAAATATTTCAAAAATCACCAAAATATCTCTTGGAATATTTTTAATCTCCATTCCAAGCTCTTTGAAATTTGTTCAAATGCATCCTTGTGTTTCATCATTCCCACTTTTATTACTCACTATCTAGATTTAATACTCAACTGAGCTTTTGCCATTGAGTACCATATTTTTCTTTGAAAACCACGAATCATAAGTTTCTAGAATTTTTAAGCTAAAGTAAGAGATCACACTCATTAATAGTTTTATCGCTCTCCTCATCTTCAACCTAGACCTGAAATTTCACTTGATTCTAACATAATGTACTCCTATTATGCCCAAAACATGTTTTTAACTCTATACTTGCTCCTTTTTTATTATTTCTTATTTTTTAACAATAATTTTATCTTGTTGATGTGGAATCCTTCGTAACATGGGATGACATGTGGATGATGATGTGACATTAGTGTCCACATGTAATCTCCTCTTGCCTCCTCACTTACCATGCTATTTCTCCATTACCTCCTTTTCCCTTTTCCTCCTCACTTTATCTTTTTTTTTATAATGTGGTTCACGGACACTGAGTGGTCGCCACATCCATGGGGAAATCTAGGTAGATAAACCTGAACGGATCTAGTCTTCGACCAAACAAGCAAGGTATAACCCCAAGGGCGTCGAGGAGATTTAACCCTGTGACCTCCCGATAAGTGAGGTACTTAACAACATGAACTCGACCAACTGAGCTATCCCTTGGGGATTTCCTCCTCACTTTGTTATCTGTATTATTATTATTATTATTAGTTATGGGCCACCTATGCCCCTATGTCCTTCTTTGACACCTGACACACTTTCATTGATTAATGTGATGAAGAGGGTATCACTTCTTTCTTGAAGTCCTCCATTTGGCTTTTGATTATTAATTGTTGTGACTAAGGGGGTCCCACATCTCATCATTTTTCCTTGGCATACATGATCCTACATATTCAATATAGATCAGTTAGAAAAGGTAAACATACATGCATTTAAACTTTCCTTTGGCCTCTACAAACCACTTACTTCCCAGGGGATACGAATTGTCCCAACAATAAATGTGGAGGCATTTCAAGATTTTGAAATAGCACTTCGATTGCATTTGCAAACTACATTTTCCAACCTAGCTATTATCACCACCATGAACCATGCCTCATGGATACCACTTGTGTACCTTGACTCCATGTGGCACCACTTGACACCTTCACTTAATCCTATCAGTTAATGTGATTAGTACGAGTTCATGCCATATTTTCTATTACTCACATGGAATCGAGAATTTTCACCAATTCTGTAATTTTCCCACATTCCTCCATAGCGCTACCATGAATTTATTAGATTTACCTTCTACAGTTCATCTATTTTGTATATTCATTTAGAATTGGGAGAATTTTCCGATTCCATTATTTCCCCCAACTTTTTTACATAGGTTAATTTTTGTGCTTAAAAGTAATTTATCCGTAGAACTTTAGTAATTTATCAACTCTCTTTTTTAATGCTTCCTTACCAACATATAAATTTGTCTCATACTATCTTAACAATTTTGGGCCCATGATTTTTTCAATTCCAACTTTTACAAAAAAATTTCCACACTCATTATGTAAAAAAAAAAAAAAAATGAAAACTCTCTCTATCAATAATCTGTTTCTTGGCCCATACAATCCTAGCATTGTAACCAACATACCTGATATGACTTATAACATACATATTACCATCTACCCACTTTTGAGTATATGTGGTATCTTTCAAAGCCATAGATTTTCACATGGTGTCTTGTTCTAAGAATAATCTATCACACCCCCAATCTTCTTAACAAGATGAGACCCACATTTGTATAGTTTTGATACCCTAACTTCCTTATAGTTCTATTATGAAATTATTTATGCATGCAACATAAAAATGCGAGTCTCTACTTACAAATAGAAAAGCATTCAATTCATAGCATAATTAGCAATGATTCAACATTTACACAAATAAACAATATACACCTATCATCCAGGAATAAACCACTAACTGATTGCAGATGTAGAATGTTACACCTAACTATAGTCTCATTGTTATCTACCATATTTATACAATAGGGATAGCCCTGAGCAAAGGCTAAGAGTCCACAAGGATGAAATATCCTATGGTTGACTCTAATACTCTCACATAACTCAACTCATAGCATATCATAGTCTATTAACTCCTAGAGCTATCGTAATCCACCAGTGAGTCTCTTTCCCCATTAACCTATACAACCTTAGGAATGGGATATACTTCTCTACCATGTAGTCCTATGGAGTATCCCACTTCCTTACATGTTCCAACATAAATTGGCTAGAAAACCTCATTGTTGGGGACTTAAAGAATTCTTAGCTATAGTTAGCTTTCTCGATGTGGGCCTCACATAGGGTCACTACTTCCACGTGCTTTCACTTCCATTAATTTATATTCATTCATAGTACAATAACAACTTAGGCTCATGTACAACTATGAAGGAAGGATGAAAATAATCCCCTTGCATAACTAAAATGCATGAAGGGATATATTTGCATGAATATGAGATGCGAGTTTCCTTCATAAGAAGCCCATGTATCTCCCTTTGCAACAAGCTCAAGGTTGAGTGACTTGGTATAATATAAAGTAAATGATATAGACTTAGGAATAAAATATTATTAGTTGTCTTTTGAGTGCCCCAAGCCCCCTTTCTTTCCTATGTTGTAGAATCATAGCTCCCCATGTTTTTTATCATCCTCTATTTGTAGTTTGTGACATATATTTTTATTATTATTAAATGTACATTTACATATTACATAATTTAACCTTAAACCCCACACACATACACATATCGTTAATATGAAGATTAAACTAAAAATATTACAATGTCAACATGCAAAATTATGTGCCAAAATATTAGTACAATCAAACTTTCTCATAAATGATGAAGACATAGTATGAAATTATGTAACTTGCATATTAATATTACTATTTGTTACTCTAGGGAAACTACACTATTTTTTAATATAACTTTACACTTCTAAAACAAAAACCAACCCTAAAAGCTATACTTACACAAAATAAGGCTTTCAAATTATTCACAACAATTTCAATATGAGGCTTTCAAAATACTCATAACAACCTCAATACAGAGTATAATGACCAACTATCTATAATGACCAACTTAGTAAGACATGAGTTCAAATCATTGAAAATGAATCCAAAGGGTTCAGTGGATTTAGACAATACATTAACTTTTTAGGTGAGTTTTCTCAGTCTCGGTGAAGTTTTCCACTCGTTGGGATTGAGGTTTACCATACAAATCTTTTGATTCTTTACAAACTCCAAAGAGTTCAATGGATTTGGAGTATTCACTTTTTTTTATGAGGTGAGTTTGTCAATCTCGGTGAAATTTCCCACTCAATGGCATTGAAGTTTTCACATACAATTCTTATTATTCTTCATTCCTAAATTATCAAACTTCAAGATAAGATCCAGTGCATGGGTGCTTGCCCTATTTGTCCTCAAAATCCAAACATGCAGGGCCCACTTTAATATTTTAATAATTCACTTTTTAATGTCTATATTATAATGTGGGGTGACTTTTACATTAAGCTTTGTATAGGAAAGTCTTGAACCCACCATATTTTTTTAAGAATATTATACGTAACGAACTTTGTGACAAAACAACAATCGACAAAAAGGTGTTGTCGGTATGCATAATTTGTCAAATGAAGCGTGTGTTTTGTATGCATCAGTGAAGAAATTTGAAATTGTGAATAACAAATTATTAAACACGTGTACAAATAAATAGCATAACAAAATCAATTGATAAAATTCAATTATAATACTTCAATATCATATAGTTCGTTTTGTCATTATCATGGGAGGCTTGGAATTTATCAAAATAGATTATTTGGGGATCCTCATTCTTCCTTTAATAATGCCAAATTAAGAGTATATGCATCTCTATTAAATTTATGAGTATATTCAACACTTTGATGTATGTCAAGGCAGTTATCTGCTTTGGGAATGGATTTTTTATTTTTTATTTTGCACAATTCAATGAATCCATTATCATATACTTCCAGTGTCTAGCCACTTATGGACATCTGTAGTACTCCATGACTATGAACATTAATTATTAAATTAATAGTATACCATGTTTTAGAGATAAATGGATAATTGAGATAATGCGAGCAAAAGGTTCTTCTTTTCCTCCTTAAATAAGGAAATATTAAAATATATTTTTAGGAATATGGATTATTATTTTAATATTTTACTTTTGAGTTTTTATTTTTCTAATATTTTCATAGACCTCATTATCCAAATATGGAGGTTAGATATCGGGTTTCTTTATTAGTTTCGATTGTTTTGGCAGTGTTTGTTGAGAGTGTATAGGAATTTGGATTTTACTTTAGCTGTTAAACAATTTGTTTTTGAAATTTTGGATCTTTTAGCTGTGGTTAAGTTGTTAGGTGTAAAATTTTGCTTTTAAAAACTGATTTTTTTATAATATATTAATCTTTCACCATAAAATTTTGAGTAAAAATTTCCAATTCAAGAACATAGTTATGTTAAAATTTTCACATATTTATCATAAAAAGATAAACAAAATGATCATAACGCACAAATGACTTATTGAATCTTTTTATTTCTTTATAATTAATAATGATAACATATTTTCTATCTATGTGATTTCGCCGAAAATCCTCAAAACAACATATTTTCTATTTCATTTATTTTTTTATTTTTTTTATTTTTATTTTTATTTTTTTATATCGAAATTTCTCAGTACCTAAATTGAGAATCAAATTAATTGTCAAAAATTAAAGTAAATGTACTTGATTTAAGTCTTGCTTAAAAAAATATACGCAATCCCTCATAAGTGGATTTTTGGTATTTTGGACATTCCTAGAAAACCATTTTTTTTCTTTAAATTATACACCACTATATTATTTTTAATTTTTGTACACAACCATATTTTTTTTGTAAGCTTAGTAGGACTCTCCCATTTTCGAGTTTTACATGTCCATTATTGACCCCAGTATGGGGGGAGGTTAGCACAAAATTCGAACCCAAGATCTCCGGCTCGATGAGACCTCATTACATGGCCATCGCCACTTGCGCTACCCCAGGCTGAATTCTTTTGTAAGCTTGGTAGGACTCTCCGATTTTCATGTTTACATATCCATTATTCACCCCGCTATGGGGAGAGGGTAGCACAAGTTTTGAAACCAAGATTTCTGGTTCGGTGAGATTTCATTTCCATGGCCACTACCAATTGAGCTACCCCAAGCGGACATGTACACAACCATATTATTATTTGTGCAAGATTATTATTATTAATTCCAATTAGACTCAATTAAGTATTATTCTTTACTGATGTTGCCAAATTCCAACACAAAGGGAAACTATAAGGACCCTACCCAAGTAAAGAAAGAAACACCTTTTGAAAATAAAGTTTTATCATATTACACAACTCTCCAAACAGTGACTAAACTGTTAACATATATATGGTATGAAAATTTTACTAAACATTACGGTGATAGGAAAAAAAATATTATTTATAGAATATGTGATAGGTATAAAGTATTTCATAGAACATGTATTAAGTATAAAGTATTTTAGAATACAAATATAAATATAAATGATTGGTACATCATTAACTTATAGGAAAAACTAGTTCAATGAAATCAATCCAAAAGACAATCTCTTAATCACCTACCACTTTTAGCATAGAAATGTTGAGGCTGAGGGACTTTTGTAAACCCAAAACGAGTGCTTCATATTTGACAGTATTTATCGTGCACTCAAACTCCAAGAAGCTTGAGGCTATGTGTTTTCTTTTCCCTCGGGCGATCAAAACACACCCAGACCAAGAGCCATCTTGTGTTTTGGATCCATCAACATACAAGGTCCACACGTCATTTGTACAAGGACCGCTTACCGTGCTAGTACTACTACTACTACTACTACTACTGTTAAAAAGTATTGTACAAGGGAAAGGAAGGTGACCTAACTGTGTATCTGCTGGGTGGTGCTAAACTATGAAAGATAACACCCCAACTACATTTCCAACAAGAAATTGCTGAAAAGAAGTTTTGTGAAATCCAACAGTACATTCTAACCATTCAAGGGACTAACGTTGTGTTTCATATACCTCTCAGACAACACCTGAATTTGGTTGTTTCTGCCCTGGTAGGGAACCCATAAGTGTGACCAGTTTGTAGAAAAATATCTTTTCAACTTATTGGACCAGTCTTTGCTGAGAAATAGACCATATGCTTCCGGGATGTCCACAATCACAATGTTGATGCACTAGTGAACTCGTTTGTCAGACAATAATCGAATGATCACATCCCAAAGTTCACCAATAGCTAGTACACATGTTTGGTCATGTTGGATGATATGTGCAACTGTTCTGATCCATTGTGCATTGATCTGTTTAGCAATGGGGAATGGCATGATATTGACTAATGTGCCAGAGTCAACCAAACAATTGTGGACATTGAAGTTGAATATTTCTAATGATAAAAAAAATGGTGGCCAAAGAAAGTTCTCTTCTTCCATACGAAGCACGTTAAGTATAGATACGAGTGATCAAGGATACTTACATGGTCCCTTGTTAGAAAAGGAAACAATTCCTATGGAGGTTTGCTCCAGTGCTCGCAAAATAATATTTTGCTGACCCGTGAGTTTGGTAATATTTTATAGAGAAATGTTTGCATGGGTCTTCTTCATAAATTCAACAATATTGTAGTCCAAAGTAGTAAGACCCACCGAGTTTTCTAGGGGAAGACGTGTTTGTACTGTTTGGTGGAGTGTTCTCGAGTTTGATGCTCATGAACGTATCTTTCGTTGTAACTATATTCTCGGACTTGATTTGTGTTTTCTATGTTGAGGATGCCAGTGGATCAACTTTTCTAAGAAATTGTTTGAATTTCTCTTTCAGTATCTCAATCATAGTAGGAGCCCCTTGACTTCTCTAGTTGTATCAACTATTCTGTTTTGGGGGTTCCTTCTCAATGGTTTTTTTCCTCTGGGTCGCATTAAGACATTGATACATGTTAACTATGTGCCTAGAACTTGGAGCTTTAGCATATGCAACATCTTCTTTGCCATCTTCATCTTTTGATTGAAATTATTCACTGGAATTAAAATGATCACTCACCCTTGAAGCCATTGGGCACATAATTCATTTCCAATCTGGACTAGTTTTATCTGAATGTCAGTCTTCGTGGGTCGCGCAGAAGTTATTCTTTGGAAATTGGTCCACTTGGAACACAAGATTGGAGCTATGTGTAGATTTAGTTGGGTGACCACTGCTACTACCTGATGTCACATTCTTCCTATGTGTAAAATCAAGAGTTCTGCTTCTCACTGCTATCTCTGTTGTCTGTTTCTTGAGTTTTGCTAATTCAATTGTCAAGGACTTGAGGTGATTAGTAAGGGTATCAATTTCACTTGTTTGTTTTTCCTTTACCTTACTTATAACAATTTGAGACCTCCTATCCATGTCTTTAGAGTCCTTAGCTAGCTCATCATCTACAATGACTCCAACTGCACATAGGTCTTTCTCCACATTAGTTTTTTCTTGGAAATTTTTGTGTTGAATTCACAGCTTGCTTGATGAACTGTGCAATGCTGGTTGACAATGTAGACATGTAGTAGTCGACTGTGATGGAGTCATGAGGTTTAGTGTATGTAGTGAACTTGTTCAAAATATGGTTAAACCTCTAGTTTAAATATTTCATTTTCTTTTTCTGCTCCATCTTAAGACTACCCAATTATTTCAACAACATGGCCAGGGTTTTGTCATTAGCAAATTTCTCCAGGAAAATTCTCTTGAACATCCCTCAGTTTTAAATGGAGTTGACAAGAAGGTTGTGGTACCATGCAACTGCTCTTCCATCCAAGCTACATGGAAACATTCTACATGCAACATCATCATAATGTATCTCGATTGTCTACATATATAGGTAGAATGTGTCTAGATGGTATTCTTCCTTCACTGCTCTATTAGAGTCATACTTCATTAACAAATTCTCTGTATGTCTTGGCATCTTGTGCAAGACACCTTGGAGTGATAATGGGCCTTGTGTCATCCATTTTAGATTTTTCTAAGCCATATTGTGCTCTTCATTGTACTCCTCCTCTTCTTCTGAATCAGACGGTTCAACCTCCAATTTTTTTGGTTCGTCTCTGCCGTCATCTCCTCTGCTTCCTCCACTAGAACCTAAGACCAAGAGTATGTTGTTAACTTCTTCTCCTTCTAAGAAAACATGAGTTTCGTCTTCGTTCTCAACATTTTCTTCCATCTCTTCAAGAGTGGAGAGGATTTCTTCTTTAACCGGACGAGAATTCCACTCCAATAGATGTAGTCTTTTGCTTCCTCTACAAAGAGGGAAGATTATGTACTCCTAGAATTAGTCTAATAGCTTTGGAAAACTGACAGGTGATGGGACGGACAAAACGAATGTGATGATATGAAATTTCTTGTTCGGGTCTTAGAGGTGAGGAGTAACAAACTTCAGAGTTGTGTGTGGGAGAGAGGGAGTTTGTGTTACTTCCTTGACTAGATAATGGATACGTGGGGTTGAGAGGACATTCAACCATAAATAATACGAGACAATAGCGATAAACAATACAACACATCCTCAACAATGTAAGTACTAAAATAACTGAAGTAGTTCAACTATCTTAGTATAGGTTAAGAAAACATGCATTACAACCATTTAAACAATAGTCTTACAAATGGAAACAAAACATGCACGAAAACGTGCTAGCTTGAGATAGGCTTCTAAATTGAGAAAAAGTTCCAAGACACATCTGTACACCATACATCACTAGCCCTAGTAGTGAGACATTGGACCCACTCCTTGCTCCTCAAAGAACAAACTATAGACTCTCAAGGCTATGTGGGAGGAGCCAAGGTGAAAACTTCTTGGTTAATAAAATGAGGGGGTATATGTAGCCAAGGGGGAATAACTTACCCTTGTGACTCTTTGACTTCCCTCATGACCGTTTGAATTCTTGTGACCTTTCGACTTACGTGACTCTTTAACTTCATATGTGTGTCTCTTGGACTTGCATATTACATTAAATTTGATTAGAGCAAGTATGGCCCATAGTAGTGATGTAGCTGAGACAACTCATGAAACAACTCGACATGACACTACTTACATGTACTAGCTGATTCTGGTGTCTGTGTCAAGTTACTGTGCTGCTGAGTGATAGTGTGTTCTTAGTGTAACATATGTTCACCTATGCATGGAAAATTTCATGGAGTTTTCAATGGTCTTGGTATTTGCTTAATGGTGCATGTGTATGTGTCCCTTTCATTCACTACTCGATGTACTTCATGCATTCTTTCAACTGTGAGCAAACCTTCTAGTGTGTGCTCCTTCTTCATCCTGTTAATCTTCACACCATGTTTCATAAATTTACTTGTTCCTGCAATCACTCATGATGAAATGACATCAAATCCAAAAATATCCTAGTCTAACATAATGCATTCCTTTTTGTTTTGGTGTAGGTGACCGAAAGAGGGACAAGGTACCAAAATTGTGTAGAGCATAGCTCAAGTCAGGATTGCAAGGCTTTGGATCATTGTCAGGAAAAAATACATAGATGTCACTAGGAGGTAGATTTGCACAATCTGGGACAACAGTGACAGTTGCAAAGCAAGACCCAACTGGGAGGTAGAATTGTGTAGTTTCTAGGGGAAGACCAGGCAGGCTGTCGGGGAACTACTGGGCCAATCTGTGCAATTTTTAAGGGGAGGATTGGGCAGGTCATCGAGCTAGGATTTGTGCAATTTCTTTGGGAAGAGAGAGTGGGAAGTAGAAGGCACTAGTAAGGAAATTTGCGCAGCTTTCTAGAGGAGGAGAGGATTAGGTTGCGGGAGCTATTGGTCAAAACTGCGCAATTCTGGGAGACAGTCTGGGATGGGTAGCAAGGGCTTTGAGACATAACTGCACAGTTTCTGGGTTCAGTGGAAGTAGGGTAGCAGAGAAGGTGAAAATCAAACTGCGTAATTTTCTTAGGGAGAGTAGAGCAGGCTAGCAGGGGTCTTTCCTGTCAGATTTCTGCAATTTCTAGGGACACTGTAGTGACAGGCAGTAAAGGCCCGTCCCACATGTATGCGAAGTTTATGCAGGTAGTGCAAGGTAGGAAGACTGGAAGATCTCTATGTAGTTTTGGAGATTAGGGAAGCCCTAGGTCACAACTCAAGTCATTTTTTCTGGTTGACCAGAGGGAGAGTCAATGGGTGATCTTGCGGGAAGCACAGACTATATTGGTTTCTAGGACAACTTTTGTGCAGTTCTAGGAGACAATCGGTTGGCTCACTTCCAGGATTGCGCGATGTAGGTTGTCCCAGAGGATAACCTCAAGCTTTGTGCAGTTCTGGGTAGCAAAGCAATGTCACTAAGATCAGGGTCTGATTGAAGGAGGGTTGTCTGGTCGACATATTTTCAAGAAAAATGGCTACGTGTGAAAGTAAGTGTACATGACATTGTGATCACACATTTAGCATGACTTGATGACAAGACACCTCAAACTGACAAGACAAACATGTGCTCAATGAGATTGGCTCAACGGATAAGAGTGACAAGGGCAACACTTGAGATAAATCTTCGAATGACCGTGATGAAACTTGCGTGACAATGTTTACAACTTTGTATGTGAGTGCGACCGATGTTCACAGGGTGAAAAAAACTCATACACACAAAGAAAAACCTTCAAAATTTCCAAAATAGACTCACAAGCATGACATAGAAATCAACATGCCAAAATACGACCAATTGTCGATCAAGGAAAAGGGCTGTAAAGACTCGATGAGAGATCATGGGATGAGCCCAAGTGTTTGCAACCATTTAAGGGGAAAAACCAAGGAAGGCTCCAAAACTTGGATGCAAAACAAAGGTTTGGAGGGTGTTGTAGTCGCTACAACACATCCTAACACATGCGAAGGTATGATAATATTTGTAAATTAGAAATTGATTTTTTTTCACAATGTTGTATAAAATTGTTTTATTTTTAGTCAATGTTTGGTGTATAGAAAATGAAAAAAATTAATTTTACCATAATAATAAATAGGTAATTGATATAGCGTGTTTTGTTGTAATGGAATTTTTTGTTGGAACCATGGTGTTAGTATTGACGTTAATTGTAAACTGATTGTGTGTAGGGAATTATTATCAATAGGAAGCACTTTCATGATGATGTGATGCATGGTAGAGGTATTTTGGTGCTTGATATGGTGTTTACAAGTGCTTGAAGATGTAATGAAGTAGTGGTTCCTGATTTTGCTAAAGAAATTTTTCTTTCCCTAAATTAAATAAGGGATGAAAATTTAGAATAGACAATTGTCATTTTTGGCTTTGGAAGCTCAAATCACTCATTGGAAAAAAATTTCTACAACCCAAATTCGTTGTGGCTAAAAAATGTACGTGGACATGTGTATGGAAAATAAAAAAAACCATGAGTTATCCCATGGATTTTTCCAAAGTCAGTTGGTAGCAGTGAAGTCAACAAGCATATGTCAACTTGTAAAACCATCAATTTTTACATTTTTTTCCCATGGTAATCAATGGGATGATATGACATGGTCAAAGTGCAATGGCTATAAATTCACAATGCAATTTAACAATTGGTGTGTGCAATCATGTGAAATGTGGAGTGAACTATTGTTCTTTGATATGATGCATGCATGGAGGCAAGACCAATTCTAACTTGATGATTTTGTATATCTTTTATGTTTTGGTACATTTCCTAAGTGTAGGAAGAGCTCGGGATAGAAAGTGATCTAGTGATCAATTGAAGATGACTTTGGCATGAATATGTAGTGGTGGAATTTGTAATCTATGGGATTGTTTGGAAAACTAGTCATTCACATGAGTAAAGGTCATCTCTGATATGATGTATAATATGTGCAAATGAAGGCATGGTTAAATTGATTTGATGTACTCACATAACACTTTGGATTGGTTTGATCAAATTTAAATTTGTTTCTATGCACAAATATGTTATGTGACAAAGTAATAAATTTGTAAAATTTCATTTTCTCCTCTATTTTGGATTAATATGGTGTCATACTTTTGGAGTGAACAAACACATATGCAATGATTTTTGGTTCAAAAAATTATTTTTTCGATAGGATGCATCATTGGTATAAAACACATATAACTTGGATTGTTCACTTAGTTATGACCTAGGGTGGTAAACTTAGGTTCGAATCATGGTAAGTGCTCTCTTGACCAAGTGCACAAGGGCTTAACCCGGTTACATAATAATGGTATAATTGCAGGGCTCAAGCACATAGTCTAGATATTGATGGCCAAACTATACTGTACTAAGTCACTTTGGCATGTTGTATGCCTGCATGATTGAAGTTGTATCAATTTATTCTTTGCATGATTAGATGAATATTTTTTACTTAGGTATAATGTTTAATGGCAGTTAGTATATCTAGAGATTGTTAGCATTATTTTGATATGTTTTGGCATAGGTAAAAGTCTAGCGGTGTGTGTATCCATGGAATATCTATCTTGGCATGCAATCAGCCTTCAATTTTTCAACACACTCTCTCTAATTAGGGTTTTCTTTTTTAGTTAAAAATATGTTGTTTCCCTTTCCGTGCTTAATAAATTTGAAGATATGATTTGTAGGAGGGTATAAACAGGTCTACACAGATAGTGTTGATATGGTATTTACTTCACTATAGGGAGAATATTGTCAATTATATTCTTACACTGATTACTTGTTGAAGCTATTAAAATCTAGATTGATAATTTGTATGATGTTCCAATGCTCAAGTCATAACTTCTACAGTAGTGAATAAATGTTACTGATATGAATTTGTAGCATGGTTTATGATGACTATCTTTTGTTCAACTATTGATTTTATTGGTTTAGTGTTTGTATTGACATAGAAATAATTGTTTTAAGGGTGAAGGGAAGAAGACTATCTATCATAACTTGTTCCCATTCAATCTTAATCAATAAAGTAATTGAGTGTTGATCTCTGATATTGTTTACTCTTTTCTATGAAAAAATAGATTCGAGTGATTGGTTATTATTGAATTTTTTTAGGAATTAATGCATAGGGTTAATAATGATGTGTTTTGGCAAGCTGGTATTTGAAATGCTTGTGTACTGCTAATAAGAAAATTGGCTACTAGTAACAAAATTATATTGGTGAAGCTACTAAGATTGACTGAGTTTGGTTTGGTGTGGTAACCAGATTATGTTTTTTACGGAATTTTATTGGTATAGTGATTTTATGGCCTTGAGTAATGGATTTATCTCATATTGGTTATTAATGTATGTTGCTAAGGTTTTCCATTGGATGTACATGTTGGGAAAATATTATTTTATAGTTTTTTGTTCTTGTTTTGTATTGTTATTCGGTGAAACATTGTAGTGGATCTTGTGCAAAAATAGATGAAACATGGTCCATAATGGTTTGAGAAAAGGTGGATCTAGTCCAAAAATGCATGAAAGGGAGTTCCATGCTGATTAAAGGGGGTCAACGCCTCTAGCTAGTGGGTGCCAGCACATGAAAAAGGGGAGTGGATGCTTTCTATTGGTGGTTGTCAATGAAATAAAGAAGGGAGTGGGTGCTTCTTGCTAGTGGGTTCCAAAAAAATAGATAAGGGAGGGGTTATTCCAGCTGGTGGGTGCCAATGAATTTTTATAAAAGTAGATTGAATTAATAAGAAGAACAAGACAAAACATATGGTGGTTTTTCTCTCGAATGTGTTTCCACCTAATATATGGTGTCCTCATACGTTTTATGGTGTTTAATTGAAGTGTTATATGCTACTCTCATGATCGATATGTTCATGCATTATTTTCTGCTAATATGCTATGTTTATATTAGCTAATATATTTATATAATGGTTCTAGTGGTTTGTAAAGAAATGTAAAAAAATTCTAAATTGGTGATCAATTGAGTGAAATATTAATTCACTTCCCTCTTAGTACTCCCAAAAATTTGTATGAGAGAAGGTTCCCTCCAAACTTAGCATAATCACTCAAAGGAAGATCCTGCAAAATGGACAGTCAGGATGAGAGATTTTCAACCAAACTCGTTTTATTCAATGGATACTTTTCACATTCTGGAAAGTTAGAATGGAATCATATTTGAGATCCCTTGAAGTAAACGCTTAGGAATCAGTAGAAAGTGGATATCAATTTCTAGGAACCACTCCAATAGATGAGGTAGGAAAGAAGAAGTGCTATAGTAATGTGACGGTAGTCAATGCTATTCTGGGAGGACTTGCTTAATTTGAATTTCTAAATGTAGTGTAACTTGAAACCTCTAAGGAAATGTGGGAAAAGATGGTTAAGATCTATGAAGAAGACACATCGGTAAAGAATGAAAAATTACAAACATATCATATTCAATATGAAAATATGAAGATGCATGAGGATGAAATTCTTGCTAACTTTTTTCTCGAAGTGGATGAAGTAGTAAATACTATGAAAGGTATTAGTGATAAGTTTTAAGATATTACAATCCTTAAAAAGATATTAAGATCACTAACTCTTAGGTTCAATGGAAAATTTTCTACAATTTAAGAAATACATGTTTTAAATAAGCTATCCATGAAAAGGCTCCATGGGATTCTAACTTCTTACAAAATAAGGACAAAAGGGGACCAATCCGAGATTATAGATGTCGCTTTCAAGGCTACTATTAAAGGCAAGCAAAAGCGTTAACAAGAGAGATATATCCATATGTAAAATGTTGAGGAGGTAAAATTTGCCAGAAAAAATCATTATGGACTAGTAAATATAAAGTTAAGCTATCATTTAAGTGTTTTTATTGTGGAAGAATAGGAAACTTTGCTGCTAAATTTCCATACAAATATAGTATTGACAAGGAAGAGAAACAAAATAAATTTTCTAAGAAAAAGGCCAAGAAGAGTCCTTCTAAAAATAAAAGTCTTTATTCTCATGAAGACAATGATCGTTTATTAGATAATGAAGTGGACTATTATTCTAAATCTAATATTGATAAAAATATCCCCCGAACTCTTTAAGTTCATTCACCTAGTGTAGATAATAATTAGAAGTTTTTGGTGAGAAATATGAAATATTGAATGCATTGAAAGAAAAATATAGGTTTAGGAATATTACCAAAAATAAGAAAGAGGAGATTCAAGCATACAAGGAGAAAGAGAATAATATTGATGAAAAAATGTCCCTATTAAAATTTTACTTGGAAGAAGCTAAAAGAGTGGAAGAGGTGCTAACGAAGCAACTTCAAGAGAAAGAAAAACATTGTGAGAAATTGGATTCAGAGGTTGTAACCCTAAGGAAGGACCTTGAAAAAACTAAGTCACAATTGAATCTAAACCTCAAGTTTGGAAAGGGATCTAAAACCCTCGAGAAAATGATCAATAATCAACAGTTCCCATCAATTAAGATAGATCTAGGATATAATACAACACAAGAGCAAGATAACAAAGACTTAGATCCTATGACTTCAATAAATGAAAGTTTGAATAGTTATGTCAATTCTCTGAAGGGGAGCAATGGTCAGCTCCACAAAGGTGACAATAAACAAAAATATAATGAATCAAATCACAAAAATTAGAGATAAGCAAAGAAGAAACCAAGATCAAAGATTCATCCTTTCTACAATCAAGGGCCAAAATCTCAAAAGAAAGTCTACATTCATAAGCACACAGATCTCTTCTATGGTTACTGTTTTTCCTATATTAATTTTGGCCACAAGGCTATTCACTGCGTAGCATAAAAACTATTAATCCTAGAGAAGAAAGGTCAATTCTAATTTGAATAAGTCAAAAAAGTCTAAGAAGGTATTTAATAATTTATTTTACCCTGGACAAAATTTAATGTTATATATGCAATAATTATAGCCATGAGGAAAGTGAATGTAGAAGAAGATTAACAGTATAATAGTAGCTTCCCATTGACATCTAAGGAAAGAAAATCCACCTAAATTTGGAAAAAGAATACTTCATCATCAAACGTTTGTGGGTTTTTTTATATACTATTAATTAAGAAAAATAGTGGCACGTGGATAGTGGCTGTTCTAAGCATATGACAAGTGATAAATATAAACATATTTCCTTCAATGAAGTCAAGAAAGGAAATCTTACTTTTGGTAATAATTCTCCTACAAGTATTAAAGGTAGACGAATTGTTGCCTTAAAAGGAAAAACCATTGCTCAAAATATACTTTTTGTAGATAGCTTAAAGCATAATTGGTTGAGTGTCATCTAGATGTGTGATTAAGGACACAAGGTAATATTCATGTCATGAGAATGTGTGGTCAAATATCTAGACATGGGGAAAACCATAATCAAGGAAACTAAAACTCTTTCTAATGTATATGTATTAGAAGGTGACAATGAACATTTGTATTTGGGAAATGCTGAAGAGAATTGGCAATGGCACGAGAGACTATGACATCTCAAACTTCAATCAACTGGTCAAACGAAGAAAGAAGGGAGCTATTCATGATATGCCCAATATTCTCACAAATGAAAATAATGTTTGCAAATCATGAAAATTTGGTAAGTAGTCAAGGGTTAAATTTAAGGCTAAAGATTACTATTCAAATGGACCTCTTGAGTTGATCCATATAGACTTATGTGGAACAATGAGGAAAAGATCCCCCTGAGGTGAGAAATATTTTATGTTGTTAATTGATGACTACACAAGAATGTGTTAAGTGAGTTTGTTGAAATTAAAGGATGAAAAATTTGAAAAATTGGAGATATTCAAAGCCTTAGTTGAAAAACAATTGGATCTAAAAATTAAGAGGTTTGACAAAGGAGGTCAATTCATATCAGATGATTTCTATGAATAAAATGGGATAAAAATATAGTTTTCAATAGCTAAAACACGTAAAAAAAATGGAGTTATTGAAATAATGAATCAGAAGGTTCAACAAATGGCTTGTGCAATGCTTGATGAATTAGGGGCACCTCACACCTTTTGCGGGGAAGTAGTGCAAGAAACTATTAATATCATCAACAAAGCTCATTTGAGGTTGAACTATGATAAAACACATTATGAACTATGGTAGGGAAGACCTACTTCAGTAAAGTATTTCAAGATCTTTGGGAGAAAATGGTATATCAAGAGAAATGATGAAAAACTTGGCAAATTTGAACATAGGGTAGACGGATGTATTATACTCAGTTACTCTTCCAGAAGTAAGGGATACATGTGTTATAACAAAAGACTCCTTATATTTGTTTAACGTATAGATGTAAAAGTAGATGAAGGTTCCATATGTCCCAAAAGACAAATATAATTTGATGAATTTAGTAATGATAAATATCTAGACAATGAGATCAAATAAAATTAAGGGGAAGAAGAACATGAATCATCAAACGAAGAAGGCATAGAAGGTGTTGATGAAAGAAATACTCCATCCAACTAGGTGTAGAAAAATCACCTTGAAGGCCAAATTCTAGGAAATAAAGAAGCTAGTGTGCAAACTAGAAGCAAGTTTATTGGTTGAATTGGTCATGTAAATCTAGATTTGTTATCTACAGTTGAACCTCAACATATGCATCAAGAAAGTCAAGATGATTGATGGATTGATGTTATGAATGAATAGGTTAATAAAAGAGAGAAAAATCATACTTTGGGTCTTGTTCCGAAGCCACATAATAAAAATGTAATCAAGAATAAATGGATATTCAAGAACAAGTTGAATGAAGATGGAAATGTTATCAAGAACAAGGCTATACTTGTTTGTAAAGGCTATGCAAGGCAAGAGGGGATAGATTTTCAATAATTGTTTTTTCCCAGTTGCATGTCTCAAATCCATCAAAATGTTCTTAGAATTTTCCAACTTCCACAAATTCAAAGAGTATCAGATGGATGTTAAGTTTTCATTCCTAAATGGGGACTTAGAAGAGGAAGTTTACATCGAGAAAACTAAAGGATCATACTATCCAATGACAAAGATATGGTATGTAAAATCAAGAAAGCCTTATATGGGTTAAAGAAAGCTCCCAGAGCTTGGTATTATTGATAAGAAAAATACTTTCAACAATAGGGCTTCAAGAAAGGTTTAGCTAAAAACAATTATATATTAAAGAAGACGAGATAACTTACTGGCAACATTTGTATATGTTGATGATATCATTTTTGGTATAAATGTTGACTCAATGAGTCAAGGGCTTGTAGAAACCATGCAATAAGAATTTGAAATGTCTCTAATTGGTGAATCACCATTTTTCCTTGGATTATAGTTACGCCAAACTAAGGACAATATCTTTCTTTCTCAAAAAAATATCTCAAGGAGATCTTGTGAAAATTTGGGATGGAAGATTGTAATGTATGTACACCCATGGTACCAAGTTTCAATCTTAGAAAAGGTGATGAATCCCTAGAAGTTAATTAATATGAATATAGATCCATGATTAGGAGTTTACTATATCTCACAGTAACATGACCTAATATTATGCATGTCGTTGGCATTGAAGGACACTTTTAAGCTAATCTTAACGAAACACATCTCAAAGAAATCAAGAGAACATTGAAATATCTCAAGGGACTTTAGACCTTTCCCTATGGTATCCAAAGAATATATATTTGACTCTTTAAGTGTACATTGACCTAGATTGGGTTGGGAGTATTTATGAAAATAAAAGTACCATTGGTGGAGCGTTCTTTGTAATAAAATTCTTAATTTTCGTTCTTATCAAGAAACAAAGCTCCATTTCTTTGTCTAATGTTGAAGAAAAATATATTGTAGCTACAAAATGATGTACACAATTGTTATGAATGATTCAAAATCTATAGGAAATTTAGGTAGTCTATCATCGACCTATCTCTATCTTCTACGAAAACACTAGTGACATTAGTATATCCAATAATCAGGTAATGCATTCCAAGAAAAAGAACATCCTTGTTAAATATAATTTTCCTAAAGAGAAAGTCATGGATCATAAAGTGAAGTTGGAATACATCCCTACACATGAGTAAATTATAGATATATTTACTAAACTTCTTATGTGATAATCATTTGAGGAACTTAGGCAATCATTGGGGATGATCTATTCTTGTTCTCTTCCATAATCAACTCAAAGGGAGTTTCAGGTACATGAACTTAGGGGGAGTTCTCTTTTAGGTGCAGTCTTAGGTGGATTCTTGACCATTATGCTTTGCCATTGATGTTAAATGGGGAGAAACAACATGTTTCACATAATTCAATAGTGTTGTTTCCTAAATTACAAAGGGGGGTATTGTTGGCAACATGATGTTGGCGTTAATGTCAACAAGTGAGGTAGTTGTGTGCAGGGCATTATTTCCAACATGAAGCACTTGCATAATGATCCAATATATGAAATAAGTATTATAGTGCTTAACATGTTGTTTATAGGTGCTTGAATATGTAATGAAACAATGGTTGCTAATGTGGCTAAAAAAAATTAGCTTTCCAAAAAATAACTATTGGACATAGATTTGGAATGGACAATTAGCATTTGCAACTTTGGCATCAAAATTTTCCAACTAGAAAATAGCATATGCAACCCAGATTCGTTGTGGTTCAATGAAATCTATGGACCTCTATATGGAAAAATAAAACCATCAACTATCTCTTGGACTTTTACCAAGGTAATTGAAAGTGGTGAAGTCAACAGACATATGTTGGCTTGTAAAACTGTCAACGTTTACATCGTTATTACCAATGCTAATTGATGGGATGACAGGACTTTGTCAAAGTGAAATGCCTATAAATTCACACTTTAGTTTGACATTTGGTGTGTGTCAATCATGCCATCTATGGAGTGAGATATTCCTCTTTTATCTAATGGAGGAATAGAGGCAAGATCAATTATGATTCGATCATTGTGTATTTATTTTATGTTTTTGTATAGGTGCTTGGTGCAAGACGAGCTTGAGATACAAAGTGATCTAGTGATTAATTGGAGAGCACTTGGCATGGATATGTAGTGGTGGAATTAATAATATGTATGATCTATTTGAAACCCAATCATTCACATAATTAAATTTCATCTTTGATATAATGCATGATATGTGAAAATGAAGGTGCCGTTAAATTTCTCTAATGTAAAAATTTCATTTGGTTGATCAAATTTAATTCTATTTCTATGTGCAAAGATGTTGTGTGATAGAGTAATAATTTTGAAAAAATCTCTTTCTCCTCTGTTTTGGATTAATCTGATGTTGACCTTTTAGAGCGAACAAACAAGTTTATGGTAATTTCCGGTTCAACGATTTATTTATTCGATATGACGCATCACTGTTATAAATGCATCTAATATGGAGGGTTCACTTACTTCTAGTATAAAGTGATAAACTTGGGTTTGAATTATGGTAAGTGCTCTCTTAACTTGATGTGCAAGGGCTTAATCTGATTGCATATTAATGGTATAATTGCAGGTTTCAAGCACATACTCTAGATACTGATGGTCTAAGTATACTATGTTAAGTCACTTTGACCTATTATATTCTCACACGATTGGAGTTATATGAATGTATTCATCACATGGTTAGATAGTTTTTTTTTCTCAAGTAGAAGGTGTAATGGAAGTTAGTAGATCTGGGGACTGTTAGCATTATTTTGATATGTTATGACACAACTAAAAGTCTAGCAGTGTGTGTATCAATGGCATATCTAACTAAGAATGCAAGCCTTCTTAAGCTTTCCAGGATACCCTCTCTAATTAGGGTTTTCTTTTGTAGTTGAAAATATGTTGTTTCTCTTTCTGTGATCATTCAATTTGCGGATAAAATTTCTGGTAGGTTATAAATAGGTTTGTGTGCATAGTGATGATTTGGTGTTTACCTCACCATAGGGAGAATACTATCCTTTAGATTATTACGTTGACTACTTGTTGAAGCTATTAAAAGCCAGATTGATGGTTTGTCTGATGTGGCAATGCTCAAGATATAAATTCTATAATAGTGAATATATGTTATTGATATGAATATTTGATAGGGTTCATGATGACTATCTTTTGTTGAGTTATTGATTCTATTGATCCAGTGTTTACATTGACATGGAAATAATTGTACTAAATTAAGGGTAAAGGGAAGAAGACTACATTAGCGGAATTTTGAGGTCTAAAATGGGTCTCCTAAGAAAAATTTAGAACAAAAATAAACTTTATAAGGACGAATAGGATTCAAGATGATGATGTCAACCATGGGGGATGACTCACCTTTTTTGGAGTAAAAAAGTCCAAAGATTAAAAAATAATAAAATAGTAAAACTACTTTGTCAACTCGTATTTTCAATTTATCTCCCTAAGATTTTACTCAAATTTTGAGTAGGAGTACTCGTTGGATGCAAAATTTAATTCCTCATCCAAGGAGTACTCATGCTGCATGCTTTTTACGGACCCTACTACACGAAAAATGAGAAATACATGAAAAAACATGATTGCAATAACATTTTTCATGTATTTCTCATTTGTCATGTACCAGGGTCCATTGAAAGTATGCAACATGGGTATTCCATGGAAGAGGAATCAAATTATACATCCAAAAATTGTTTCTGCTAGAAATTTGAGTAAACCCATAGGGATATAAGTTGAAAATGTGATTTGAAAAAATAGTTTTGTCTTTTTTCCCTCTAAAATTTGATGATGCAATCTAATATTATTTTTTTATTTCCATTATTATTTTATAATTTTTTTAGGAGGCCCATTTTAGACCTCAAAATTCCCCTAATGTCTATCATAACTTGTTGCCATTTTATCTTAATCAATGAAGTAATTAAGTGTTAATCTATGGAATTGTTTAATTTTTTCTATGAACTACTAGAGCTCAATGATTGGCTAATGTTGAAACATTTCAGGAGTTATTGAACAAGGTTAACAATGATGTGCTATGGCAAGCCAATATTTGAAATGATTATGTGTTTCCAATGAGAAAATGACTTGCTAGTCACAAAATTTTATTGGTGAAGCTATTGAGATTGACCGAGTTTGGTTTGGTTTGGTTTGTTAGCCGGATAGTCTTTTTTAATGAATGCTATTGATATAGTGATTTTATGGTGCCAATTAGTGCAATTATTTTAGATTAGCTATTGATGTATGTTGCAAAGGTTTTCCATTGGATGTACATGTTGAGCAGAAGTAGAGTGATTATTGATCAAAAATTGTTTTGCAGTTTGGTTTTTTGTTTTGTATTGTTATTGAGCCAAAAGTTTTACTGGATCCATTGTGAAAATAGATGAAATGTGGTCCATCGTAGTCTGAGCAATGTTGGAACTAGTCTAAAAATGCATGAAAGGGAGGTATGTGCTGATTAAAGGGGTCGGTGCTTCCAGTTGGTGGGTGCAAAGAAATCAAGAATGGGAGTGGGTGTTTCTTTCTAGTGGTGTAACGAATAGAGAAGGGAGTAGGCACTTCCTACTAGTGTGTACCAGTTAAATAGAAAAGGGAATGGGTTCTTCCAACTGGCAGGTGCCAACAATTTTTTTTAAATAACATTGAATTAATAATAAAAAGAATACAAAGTGTACAATTGTTTTTCTGTCGGAAGGGTTTCCACCTAATATTTGGTGTTCTGATGTGTCTGATGGTGTTTACTTGATGTGTTATATAATTCTCTCATGGTCTATATGCACATGTATTAATTGATGCTAATATATTATTTTTAGATCAACTAATATATTTATATTGTGTTTCTAATGGTTTGTAAAGGAATGGTAAAAAATGAATTGATGATCAATTGAGTAAAATACTGATTCACCCTAGCCCCATGATTTCCAACTTTTTTCTAAAATAAATTTATATTGTTTCATTATTTCATTGGTGGTTTTTATTTTCATAATTAAAGAAATTACAAGTATTTTAAATATATATGTGGACAATATTTAGAGGTTCAATGATCACAACTTCAATTTTTGGAAGCAAAGCATTATTTTAATCATTTGGTTTAGACAATTGTTAAGTATTTTATAAGATCAATAATTTGGCTTCAAACATAGATACCTAGAGATATTGATAAGGAATTTGTGAGAGATGATATGCTTGCATTTGCACATGATGTAAACGATGTCTTTATAGTTTTGATAATAATACAAAATATGTATGATACTTAAAAGAAAAGTAGATATTTTTTATTATTATTTTTCATCAATATGAAAAATTGCATTCGATTTTTTTTAATTGCTTCAATTCATAAACAATTGAGATTAACTATTTGCAATGGAAAAACATAAATCAAGAATATCATGTTGTGATTGTTGTTAAGGTTTTAGATTATTCTTAGTATTATTTTCTAAAAATACAAATTTCACGTTGAAATCAACAAATGTCACATTTGCGAAATTGTTATGTGGTCACTTATTATGAAAGGATTTATGGAAATTATAATTCAAAAGAGGTAGTAAAGTTAGTAAGAGTTCCTATATAATAGAGATTAAGGGAAAAGGAAAATAAAATAAAGATAGGATTAATAACAATAATGGAAAATCTTTTATTTTATGTAAACTCACAAACCATGTCAATGTGAAGTGTTATTATTGTGGTAGATATGGTTATATTAGGAAATAATGTAGGTTAATGTTATGAGATGAGAAATACAACCATGGAATTGAGAAGAAGTAATTCGGTGTTGCATATAATGAACAACAAGAGTAATATTCACTTGCAACATATCAAATGGAAGGTAAACTAATGCATTGAATATTTAGTTATGGAGTTTCAAATCATATGAATAACATGATAGACTAGTTTTCTTTGTTTATGGAGGACAAAACAATGGAGGACAAAACAATGTTAAAAATAATGGAAAGAATACAAAGAACTAATTTTATAAGGGAATGTAACTTTTAAGGTCAATGTGAGAGGCCCAAACCCTTTATTTTATGAATGCATGTTACATTCATGGCTTAGGGGATAATATATAATATATTATATATATATATATATATATAATATATATATACATATAATATATATCAGAAAAGAAATTATAATCATAAACAATATAAATCATAATCGATTTTGAATTGCTAATTTGGAAAGTATCTTTCACTTGATAAAATGATAAAAATATGGCTCCATCAAGTATAAAGGAGGAGGTGTTGTACATGAAAAAACTTAAACCTTCTCATAATCATGTACAACACCTACCTTAATACTTGATGGAAACATTATATATATATATATATAATATATATTATAATGAGAAGAGGTTAATTTTGGATGTGAATAATTTTTAGTAGGAAAACAACATAGATTACCATATAATTAAGGGACTGTTATTACTGAAAAAGCATACACTCAATTGCATTAGCCAAGATAAACAATACTAATGAAAAACATGTGAAAGTGTACTGGTGAAGGTTGGAAAACATCATAAATATGTGAAAACTAAATGTTCCTAATGTTCTAATTTAAAAAATTAAATTTTGCAAAGCTACTTTAGTAGTTTGACATGGATCATCATGTTTGTTTCTTAAATAGTTGTGTGGATCAACAAAAATCACAACTTAGTAGACTATGGACCACTTCAGATTAAATGAGTATCTACCCACTGACTAGACAAGGCTATATAGATTAATATGGAGCCATTCTACTCTTGAATTTGCATCAAGGATCCTACAAAGGGATCCCCTTGTCTCCCACTAGATTAAATGTCATAAATGAGCCAACTGTAGCCAAGCATGAGTTTGGGCCTATAAATACCAATGTAATTGGGACTAAAATAAGAGAGAAGCTAATGAAATTTTATGCTACCAAATTTCCAAGCCATTTAGAATTCCTTTGTGTTCAAAGAGCTCATCATTGAGAGCTCTCATAGGACCTCTTTGAAGAGAGATCATCCTTGTAAGGAGAGGGTAAAGGAACATTCCTTCTAGAAATTCATAGGGTTCATTGTCCTATCAACTCCCATGTGCCTCTGTAATAATTTGAAACTTCTTTCATTAAGCAATAAATATAAACCTTTCTTCTATACCTATTATGTTCATTTCTTTTGCTTTCCATTGTTATTTCATTGTAGCTAATGTCCTTTGATAAATCTAGTAACATTGTACATTCGTTTATGTTGCTAATTATTTGCTTGTTGGATCTATGTAGGGAATAACAACCTTGTAATATATCGGATTTTGATACACCATTGCACCAAAGGAGGGACAAAAAATTGGTGGCTCTGATTTCTTTTTATTTCTTCTTTTACTTGTTTGTAGAATCTCCTCCCAGTTTTGTTGCATTCTATTTCCCCTTTTACTTTCTTGTACAACCAATTCAACCCACCTCCAGGCCTATGTTCTAGAATTCGACTCTTTTTCATTCTCAATGTAGTCGACATAGTTATCGAAGACACAATTGTGGTGATTTTCCTACAATTGTCATGTTTACAAAACCCTAAATCATTAATTTTATTCTACAATCTAAGTTGGATGGAATCCCTTAATGACCTATCCTCACTCCTCCATGTTTTAGAAATTTAGCTAGGTTGTTTCTTGATTTAATTAGCCAAAAGTGTAGAAAAAAATAGTTTCCTTTTCCATGTGGATGGCTTTCATTATTGAGTAAAAACTTTTGGTATTGGGACTAAAAGTGGAGTTAGTAAATGGTGGGATATTCTCTTACTGTAATGAAGACAGTGATATGGGGAAATCATAAACATATTGAAAACCCATTTTCATCTCCCTTTAGGATTAGAAGATAAATGACATAGTCTAATAAGGGAAAGTAAGGGTTACATCATACAAACATATTTTCCTTCATGCAAGGTACAACTCACATATTTTAATTATATTACAAAGGAGAAGATTACACATTATACACATTGTTACAATCTCATATACATTTGTGATGTTAACTTAACACTTTGCACCTAGTACACCTCACACATGAATTTCACTTAGTTTCAACTTCATTAAGATGCTCCTTCCCTTGCACCCAAAGTGATTTAGGGAATAAAAATGTCATGTTTAGACTATAAAATAACCATTTTACACACCCTTAGTCACATTGGTTTTGGACTATCATACCAAACTCAAAGCCTCTTAAAAGAAACCTAAATTAAGCACACTAATTTCACCCAATAATGTGGCCAAAAAACTAATTATAGTCTAACTTAGAACCCTCGCGGTAGACATCCAAATAATATCCCTTGGTCATTCTTATTTGAAACATAGA
The DNA here is from genome assembly GCA_000404065.3 of Pinus taeda. NCBI lineage: Eukaryota > Viridiplantae > Streptophyta > Pinopsida > Pinales > Pinaceae > Pinus > Pinus taeda. The sequence continues at coordinate 176,455 of APFE031315584.1, read as the reverse complement.
AAATTTTCTTTTAGGGAACTTTAAAATCCTCCACAATCTAGTGTCACAAATCTAATGGTTGAAGAAACTTGTCAAGGGGAAAGGCTTAGACCAAAGATTATCACAAGCCTTCTTAAGTCTCTCGACTCTTTGTAGGGCCTCTAGATCAAGTTGATACTCATAATCTAAGATTCTATCACCCACATTGGATGGAGGTAATTTTGTGTCAAAAAATTAGGGAATCTTACCAAAGGTAATTGATGTGGGAGCATTTACACTTTGTGGATGTTTTGAATAATAGCTGGAAGAATTTCCAATTTCATTGGGACTTGGTCATAATACCGCTCATTATAATCCTCGTTTTATACCTTTTATGGTTTTCTTACAGTATCTTGAGACCCCACCATCATAAAAATTTTGGAAGGCCTAATGAATTTTAAGTGGAAGGACACTAAATATTTTAGGATTTCATAGACAAAACCATCATGCCAAAAACTTGGACTATTTTGAAGAATTAGAACATTATTAAAGGAAATTAACCCTTGGTATTTTATTTATTTTATGTATTGATACTTTACTTTTTACACCCCCCCAATCAATTACATGAGTATTTAGAACCATATGGGACCACTTAGCACCCCATCCCTCTATAATCCTTTACAGCCTCCCATATTTGGTAGTGGGAGTTCTAGATCCTATAACTTGGCCTACTTAACCTTCATCTTAGATATCACCTCTTGATCTATATTTTTCAAGCTATTCCTTCATTGGAGCTACTTTGGTAGGTACCTCAAGGTATCCCTTTAGAAGGGTCAATCAAATGTGATTATGAAAGAATCAGAAAGGTCAATCCTATAGCCCATGAAACTACATGGCAGGTGATGACTACCAAATTTCCCTCAGATACACCAAAATTTGAAGGAAAATGTACGGAAGATCCCACAAACCGTGTGATGACCTTTCATCTATGGTGTTCTTCTAACAACAACACTAGAAACTCAATTTGAGTAAGGCTCGTCAAATGCACTTTCACTGGCCACTTAGCTAAATGATATTTTGGCTATAAGTCTGGATCAAAAAAAAAAATTCAATCTCTATCCATGCCATTCCTCACATTTTTCTAACTCCACATTCATAATGAAACTGGGTTAGAACTATTGTTTGAATTTTGAAAAAAGTCCTCCACTCACATAGTAGACAACGTCCATGAGTAGTGTAAATGTTATAGTATCTACAAAGTTAGGGTTCCCAATGGACTTCTTCTTGACTTCTTTCTCACAACCCTTTTTCCTGTCATAGCAAAAGATGTTACCATTATTATGTTGGAAAATAAGGAATAATCCATAATCAAAGATGACTAGTTCAAAGTTTTTTATGCATAATCAATGCACCTTTACATGATAATCCCTAATGCCACATTACCTCAACATTTCAACATACAAAAGTTGAGGGAAGCAAACATTGTCGATAGATTAATTGGGGATATTTCCCAATACCAACAAGGGAACCAAATTCCCTATTAGGGAAGCTCATATGGACCTTCTCTCTCATTCGCTTAATTAAATGGAACATTGTTAGTACCACTAGAATCCATGACAAGGTATTATCATAATACTCCTTCTTAGGTGAATAACCACCCATGTGGGATGCACAACATCCTCTAGGTAATTTTGGTGGAGTAAGAAAATCCAAGCCTTCACATGGAAATCATCCTCAAAGAAATCCATATTTCACTTTCCCACATCATCAATAGAGTGTTGGGGTGAAATTTGTTCAAAACTCTTTTCCCTAATAGAAACAAGCATTTGAACACCTCAATATTGCCAACCCATCTACAAAAAATAATGGAAATAATAACATAAATGGAAACCAAGTATTAGGTGGGAACTTGTAGCAACATAGTTCATACATAAGATGAAACCCCCTAATCGGAACCAAAACTTGAGCCAAGGCACTAACAACCTACAAAATCAAAGCAATAATAGTGGCCTATGAACTAACTACACTTGCCATCTATGTGGTGAGTATGGTAATTACACCCATAATTTACCTCAATTTTCTAAGTTAAAATCCATGTGGGAGATTATGGGTAACCATAGTAGAAAATCAAGAGGAAACTATCAACTGAAAATACTATAAATCCCCTTCCCACAACAAGCAACCATAGCCACTCAACAAGAAGTTGGACCTCCACAAGACTATAACCCTATAGGGGGAAACACCCCATATTCTACCAATTGGGACATTTACATGAATGTTGTAGACGTTGTACTACAAACCCATCATCATAAATCTAGTTATCCTGTTGACTCTAATCCCTCATTAGCAAAGGAAATTCCATCTACTATAACATTACTGTTAATGATCCCATGAACTCCCATACACCTAGTTTCTAGGTTGAATAAAGGACAGTTAAGATGCACATCATATAATGGGAATTTGGAACATAGACATAGCTTTTTCAATGACCTTGCACAATCCCCTTCCAGGTCAGCATTGGAAGTGCTTCAAACATTTCCAACTCAAAGGAAAGCTTTTCTTTCTACATTAAGTGTGATTGACCTTTCTTATTCTTGCTTAATCACATTTGATCTAAACAATTTAATGTTAGAAACTAGAATAATACTTGGGGGGGTGAATAAATATTGTAGGATTTTAACAATATTTATTTCACTTGCAATGATACTAGGACACCAATAATTACTAAAACAATTATTTTAGATGAGCATGACAAGAATCAACATAACTATGACAAATAATACACATAGATTCTTCAAAATTTTATTCAAATTACGTAATAAGGTAACATACAACTTGTTGTTACAAAATTATCTGTCTATAATCAATAGGAAGAAACTACTATCTGATTTATCAGGTAAAATTAAAAGAAACTCCAACCTCTAAAAATTTACCAGCAATAGCTGGAAGGGGTTACAACCCCTGATATGCAAGCTACAACTTGCATGACCTCAATGATTAATATTTCATAAAATTTTCATACTCAAATCATGAAGGCCAAATCCTTACATAAAAAATTAAATATGTATATGATCACCAACACCTTCAACAATCATTCATTACTAAACACACTAAGAACATATCCAACACACAATTTCTCACAGAAATGCACAATACACCACACTTTTAAAATTCCTCAATTGATTCTACAAATAAAGATTTTTAACTGATATTCTTAACTTCTTTCCTTTTCGCTTAAATTGCATTTTAATTCTTTCTTTTTCTTTTTTCACCAAGACTTCTAAATGTGTTCTCTAATTTTTCAGTCACTTATCAATTGTTTCTTTGAGCTTATTTGTAATTTATCTATTCTTAAAATTTATTGGTTTTAGTGGGGACTTTATCTACAATTCCAAACATGGTTGACTGCTAATTTTCCCCAAACCACCAAATAAGTTACTTAATATGTCCATCCCATTGCATTTTTCCTTCAATCCCTTAGCACTTACGTATTTCCGTTTTTCCCCATAAGACAAAGGGTTGTGACTTGGTCCATAACCTTTGTAGGCCTTGTTCACCTTAAGCCCCAAGGGCTTATGTTTCATTGAAAAATTCCTCTGCACCCTCAGTCTTTTTTCCACATGAAACCATGTCCTAGTGCTAAAGTTTGGCTCCCAACTCCTCTATCTAGATGCTCCTCTATTGCGCCATCAATTTCCTTCCAGAGTCAGACATGCAGGATTAGGTGTTGCATGGGGCCACATTTCCACTTCTCCCATTGGTTTCCATGTCCTGACGCCTGTAATCCCTCAATTCTTCTTCTCACACTCTTAAAACCATTCAGGTTCAAGGGATCGGGATGAGTTTTCCTGGTGGGTCTGCCTGGTGCACCTATGTACTAATCAAATGCACCAGGCTGAGTTGTCTTCTATAGCTGCCATATACTCTCGATGCCCATTCACCTCGTAATTTTCTCTATTGCACCTCTTGAATCCTTTCAGGATCAAGCGTACGGGATGACGTCAAGCTTACATCATCTCTGTCATGTGGTGCCATCTGAGTGGTGACATGTGTAACTCATATTGGCCCACTAGGAAACCCAAAAAGCCCAAAAACATTTGCCACATTTCCACTTCTAATTTTTTGACATCATGGTGATGTCATCATCCACCTATTGCTGTCACCTTTCTTCTTTTGTTTCATCACCTGGCCCTTGTCACCTACTGGTTAGCCATCCCCATGATCACATGTCATGGTCATAGTCATGGTTACAATCATGGTCATGAAAAACCACTTATGGTTTGTGTGCCCCCCATGCATGTTTTGTGGTATAGGGGGTGGGGGTGCACAATCATCATCCATCTTTGATCTGCGATCGATAGTCTCAGAAAACCACCCATTACACATCCCCCTACATATTAACGCTCGAAATAACTTGGGCATGTGCATGATTGACGATATGTCGATGGGGGTGCATGGTGGAAACTCCATCCACATACATGCTTATCATTTAACTCTTGTGCTCCACCATCCCTCCACTAGCTTTTGAAATGCTCCAAAATAGACCTACTACAAAGAACCTCTACTAATAATAACTTGCATACTTTGACATTTTTTAGTCCCGCCTTTGACTGGCCATATGTTTTGATCGAGGAGTCCATTTTCCTACTTCCACATACCACTTGAAAACTTTTTCATAGCTCTTTCCATCTAAGTGGGTTCCATATACTATTTAAGTGATCTTATGCTCTAGAAATGGCTTATAAATTAGTGCACCTTCTCACCTTTGCTATCCTTTTCCATTATTTTCTTTGTACATGTATCCTGATTACCTATGTCATCATCATTAACACCTTTGAAACATTTTCCATACATTTCCATTCTTTTCCATCTATCACAACACAATTCTAACATTCTCACCCTTTGGCATTGATCACAAAACCTTAATCAAACAAAATTAATAGAATCACAAGAAAAGTGACGTTATTATGCTTCATTATTTTCCCCTTTCTATGCATCATCAATTTCTCATCGTGTGGATGTTGCACCCTTGTGATGCACTTCCTCTTCTGCTGTGAAGCATGCTCACCTCAACACCAATACTGTTGTCTTTCATTTGATCACCAAGACTTCTCACCCTTGGAAATAAATGGAAAAGACACTAATGGATCCCCCCTATGTTGCACAAAAATTGTCACCTTGACATTATGCAATCTGTGTGAGTCTATCACCACTCATACTTTCCTCCTTTGCAAGTCTTAAGCCTCAGTTCTTCATATCAAGCCTTGAAAATAAGAGAAAGCCCTTAAAATCTCTAAAACTCTAGTTCCACACTTTCTCTTAGCATTATCTATGGTCCCACACTTAATGGTCATGTCCCCTGTGCACCTGACCACTTTGTCTCTGTGTTATGGGTGCGAACCCCTGTAAAAATTAAGAAGGCGCAAGTATATTCTTAAAAACTCACTTTGAGTCATTTCTAGAAGCTTCTTGAAGGAATATTGAGGTGGCAAGTTCGCTCCTTAAAGGTTCATGCATCCCATACCTTAAGGAGATAACCACTTAAAGGTTCATGCATCCCATATCTTAATAAGCTGTGTTTTATGGTTTATTTTATGGATTCCTTGATCACCATAATGAACATGATTTATTATATTAGCTATGTAGGTGCTATTTGATGTGTGCTTGTTTATGATTGTAGGTTTTCAAAAGGAAACTCTTTCAGACGGTTGAAGGATGGCTGCTACAAACTAGCGTTGGACTTAAGGTAGGGTCTAAACGCCTCTTTAGTTTTTATTAATGAATCGCAATATGTTTAGAGAAAGGTAGATTTGCTTGTCCTGCTTATTGTTAGATATATGCTGATACTAGGGAGATCAGCCTTGTCCGCAAGATCGATTTACCCAGCCAACAAATTTGAAACTCCACTGGGGAACTGAATTTGTTTTCTGAATTTCCTTTTTCTTTGACTTGAGAAACTTGTTCTTGTTTTTGGTTTTTTCTTGATGTGTGTGGGATTGGGTAGTTTTTAGGATCTATATTATTTTTTTTTTTTTTGAAATTTTCAAGAGGACCGCACTTTCATTTTGTAAGACAGTGCGGGCATCTCTGCACTGTTCCTTTAGTGCATAGAGCGGTACCGCATCTGGTTCTATTGGAAACCTGCAGACCCTGTGAAAATTTTTGAAAAACCTAAAATGTTTTTCTCTAGTTAAGCTTAGGTTTCATTTACAACTTTTAGTATCTACCCAGATCTGCATGTGTTCTGTCTAAATTATCTTGTGAATAAGTTCCAATGGTTTTTTTGTTTTAGATAATTTTCTAGAAGTTTGCATGCCTGGATTGGTTTTCACTCGGTCTCTGTAGTGACTCAAAGATTAGAAGCCTAAGAAACCTTAGATCACCCTGGTGTCTTTTTGTCTTCTTGATGAGACTGGCTCGTTTGTGAAATCTGCCCTTGGTGAGAAATAGATTTCGTTTTCTCTTTGCGAATCTTTGAATGAATTTGGTCATAAGTTTTGAATTTCATTTTTATAAAAGAAAACATAGCTGGATGTTTTTTGATTGATTTGTTATTCTGAACGAATTAATCCTTAGTTTACCAAACAACTAAGTAAAACATCCACAAAAAAGATTAGAAGCTTTTATCAATTAGGTTTTTAGAAGTTTTTAGATCTCAAGATTAGTTTTTATTAGTTTTGAGTGTTTTCTGGAAATTGTAGAATCTCATTTGAAATAATTGTTTTTTGTAGTTTTGAGTGTTGAAAACGGAAAGGGATTTTTTGTGAGTATAATTAGTAGTCTCGTTTTGAGTTTACTGAAAAAGAAAAAAAATATTTTCTTTTCATTTACATGTTGAAGGAAAGATTTGTTTTTCAAAGAACTGCATTCTCAATTCTTTCTTTTAGCTAGAAATTAATTGAAGAAAAAACGAATTGTTTATCACTTTAGGTGCATTTTTTAGTGTTTTTGGAGTCGAGTCTTCACATCATCAAAGTTTCATATCCATACCTATTGACTTAAGAAACAACTCATAAAAGTAACGCTTAATTAAAATTGATCTAGCAATCTTTTTATTTCTAGGCTCTTATCACCAATATAGCTTAGGCTAGTATCTTGGAGTGGGGAGTAATTAACTCTCCAAGATAGTTAAAACAAACAAGTAGCTATATCTTGTGGTAGGAAATAAATCCAATTATAATTGATATAATCTAGGAAGCTCCTCTTAAAGGAGTCAATCACGAGATCATGTTCAAACCTTTGAGATAATCAAGTCTATCTCATCGGGAAAGATAGAAGATTTGCGCGTATTATAAACGGTAAACCTCAGATTAACCATTGTCGAGGAGCTTGGGGTCACTTGTTGGTAAGCCTCGGATTGATCATGTCAAGGAGCCTTCAAGGGGATTGAGCTTTGTTACTATGCCCTTGTGCGTAGATCGGATTGTAGACTGTTCCCTTAGTTGTATTTGTTATTTTTGGTAACCTTAGTGTCCATAAACTTAAGATTATTTCCTAAGGTTACAGCAAAGGATGGGTCTCACTATACCTGGAGCAGACGTCGACTAGACTCACTTGGACTCTCTGGGGGGTTCTCTTCACTCGAGACAGTTTTGTGAAGAAAATTGTGCCAGTCTTTTTCATTAAGCAGGTTGTCGGGGTAATTGTTCCAACCGCCATTTCTGTATTGAATTCTACGATGTTGGATTTCATTACCAACTAGTGTTTTTGGTACAGAAAGTTACTGTTTGTGTGTAGTTTGAACTCTTAGATTTTTTAGGTGTGTGATTCAATTGTTTGGTTCTTTAGAGACTCTAGGTGGTTTTATTGAGATTTTCTTTGTTTGCGTGTGAAGTAATTAAATATTTAATCATGGTTGAATCACTGAGACAATCCTGTAGACTTCGGGGGCAACCTCCCGAGTATACACCGAGCCATCTTGAAGGGCTACGAGCTCTTGTATCACTTAGTGACAATAGAGTTGGGTCACTGGAAGCTGGAGAGTCATCTTTAATTGTTCATCCTGATTATCAAGTTCAAGCAACAAAGTATATTTCTAAACCAATTTCATTTTCCGAAGTTACTGGTAGTATTTCTCCTACTAGTGAGTTAATTGAAGAACCTGAAATTTCTGAGCCTGAAACTAAACCTGCTGCTACTCCATCTTCAGGATTTGCTTCTCCAAGTTCTAGTGGTCTTGTTTCAGCCAGGGTAGGAAGTATCACTACCCAAAATCTTCCTTCTGGACTCATTTCTATTGATGAACTTGTTAGTCTCGACGAAGATACAACTCTTCTTGAAAATCAACCGAATTTAGAACTTAGGGAGCGTGAATCAATTTTCTACAGTCCTTTTAGGAGTGACGCTTGGTACATATCATTGACAATTTTTTTTATAAAACCCGAGTCTTAGTTTTTCACCACCTCGAATTCCTTTTCATCCTACGCCCAGAGGTTATTATCCTCCTTTGAACATGTCGAAAGAGTCATCCATGTTTTCCCAAACACTGGAAACATTTTTATATGGCGGTCCTTCTGTTCCTTCTGGGTATCAATTACTCACTGGTACTTTTTCAGGAGCATCTCCTCAACCATTTGAACATGAGATATCAGCTAGTAATAACTCGATCGTTGAGCATAGAAGAAATTCTTATGATGTTCGGTACTATTCCAAATCCGCAACCTCAAGGTAGTCAGTTATCGCTTGGAGGGCAACCTCAAGGTAGTCAGTTATCGCTTGGAGGGCAACCTCAAGGTAGTCAGTTACCGCCTGAGGGGCAACCTCAAGGTACTCAATTACTGCCTAGGGCAACCTCAAGGTAGTTAGTTACCACCTGGGGTGCAACCTCAAGTATAATACGTACCTTCAGGATAATACATACCTCAAGGTCAACCCCAGACTCAATACATACCTCAAGGTCAACCCCAGTATCAATATATACCTCAAGGTCAACCACAGTTTCAGTACATGCCTCAAGGTTATCAACCTCAAGGTCAGTACCCAACTCAGGGTTTCTAACCGCCTTCTAGTCAACCATTTGTATAGGGAGCTAGAAATGTACCTCTCAGTTATCAACCCTACGCTCAACCTGGTTATGGTCCTCAATATGCTCAACCTTTTATGGGTCCATACCCCAGAATGAACATGGTGTGGGATCCATCTTAAACTCAACAGATTTTGCAACCAAATGTGCATTTATCAAGTCAACTTGGACAACCTTTGGTTTCTAGTCCAACCCAGCAACCTGTCCAACCTATTGTTCAAACTTCTGCACCTGGTGTAGTTCATCAGTCTAGGCCTAGTTTACCTCGAGATCCACCTCAAACTGCTGCTGCAACTACTGCAGCTTCCATTCAATCTACCCCACCTACTTTTGGAGTATTGGCAGCTCCAATTTCTAATGTTCCTGCATCAACTTCTCAAGCCTCTTTACCACAGTCAGGACCTACAATTCAGACTTTGGTTTAGATGCCTGTGGGACAACCTGGTCCAATTACAGTTGTCATAAGTCAACCACAATTCACTTATCAACCGTACCAGGGACAATACCAATTCGGTCTTGCTATGCAAAACCTAGTTTATCAGTATCAACCATACCCTGGACATACTTATTAGCAACCTCAACAACCCCAGTTTAGTTCGGTTAATCCTGGTTTTCTGGGAGGATATAATATTCCTAATGCAAATCTAATTCCAGGTTATCCTGGATATCCTCCTCCTGGGGTTGGTCTTGTGACCCAAAGTTTTCAAGACCCTAACCGTTAGTTACCTTTTATTGCAACTTTGGATTTACCTGATTTGTCACACCTTATGAATGATCCAATTTACTATCTTTTGTATTGGCCGCCAATGCCTAATAAGTTTCCCAGTGATATCCTGAAGCTTGAGGGTAAGTTAGGAGAAGATCTGTCAAATAATGTGATGACTTATCACCTCTGGTGTGTATCTAATTCCATTATCGATGATTCAATTCACTTACGTTTTTTTCAACGCACTCTGATTGGTCTTGTTGCCAAATGGTACATTGAGTTACCACAAGGCTCTTTTTACAATTTTAGTCAGTTAGCCACTTCTTTCTTAACTCATTTTCAGTTTCCTGTTAGATATGACAATGGAATAGAATTATTAACTTCATTAAAACAGTCAACGTCCACATATATTTTAGATCATATTCATGAATGGCGACGTAAATGACGTTTAGTGAAAGTTTTTATTCAGGCTCAAATTTTAGCAGAGTGGTTCATTAAATCAATATTACCTAAAATCATTGAGGATGTAGCTAAGGCAGGATTTGTTACTGAAGAGTAAGTAATTTCTTAGGCTATACGGAGTCAGATACTTTACATGAAAAAATCCCCGACCTTCCAAAACACAATCAAATAACTGCAGCTCCTTCAGGGTCTCATGCCGCTAATGGTATGATTGGTTCAGTTAGTAAGAAAAGCAAGAAGAAATCTTCAAATAATTCTTCTCCTATTATAACTTTACCATATTCCCTGACAGGAGACTCTTCCACTGAAATTCCTGCCAATTTCCATGTCGTAGAATCATCTACGGCTAAATCAAAATCCGACAGTAAAAAGAAGGGGAAGAAGAAAAATAAACAAAACTCAAAAGAGAAATCAGATAAAAATGAATCTACTGACGAGAAACATAAACTTCGCTATCCTTGTCTCATTTGTGATGAGGGGCATTTCACAAGAGACTACCCACATTGAGCTGAGGTTTCGAAAACTATCAAAGGTTCTCAAATGCTTGCTGTCTTGAAGGGTCCTTTACCTAGCCAAGATAGTAAGATGATCGGTTCTTCCTCAAATGTCTCAGAAGAACCCATTATGATGATGTCCCATGTCAGGATTGTGACGCGATCGCAATATTATGGTAGTAAAAATCTTGTTGGTGGTAAGGAAGCAGAATCTTCTAATTCAAACCCATCAACTTCAACTCCTTCTGGTTCTGATTTGCTACAGACCAAGAAACCTAACTTGGACATAGTAATCAAACCGCCTGCTAAAGGTATACTTCGGAAGTCAGCTTTCAATCCACATGCGATAGCTGCTCAAAATTATAACATTGTTGAAGATTTAGCTATTTCCCCTTTAGCAATGTTGGCTTTGGAAGTGATGCAATCATGCCCAACACAGTGTAAATTACTATTGTCTACTATAGGAGCTGTTGATATTGAGGATTCGAACCTAATAATCTTCGATTTAGAGAATAGTACACCTCACCTACCTCATTAAATGGCTTTCCAGATTCCAGTGTTAGTCAAAAACAGACCTTGCTTTTGGACTGTGATTAATGAGGGAGCTTCTACGTGTATTATATCGATCCAGTGTTGGAGATCACTTGGTTCTCCTACACTCAATCAGTCCCCGATGATTCTAAAGGATTTTGATGGCCAAGGGTTCCATCCTTTTGGCATTTTGTAGGATTTACCTATAGGGGTTGAAGGCAAAAATGTAAATCTAGATGTGGAAGTGGTTGATGCCCCTCTAGATTACAACCTTCTCTTGGGTCACAGTTGGTCTTACGCTATGACTTCTATTGTTTCATCGGTATTTCAGCTTATCAAGTTTCCTCATAATGGAAATATCATTACGATAGACCAACCGACTTATTTTTCATCTGACCCAGCCTCTTCTGATAGTATTCAACATGTCGGTAAAACAACTATCCCTTACAAGGATGTTGGGGTAGGTTTGATTAAAGATTCTGGTTTACTAGGAACTTTTTCTTTTCCTCCTCCTAACGTATCACATTCTATTGCAACTATCCATATGATTTCATCAAACACCATTTCTTTTGACGATCATTGGATCATACCTTCCGATTCTGAGGTGGATTCATTTGGTAACACGATGCCTTTGAGTCCCTTTGAAATTGCATATCAGGTTGTATAGTCATTTTCTGACTCTTCTTCAACCAAATTTGATCCAATGAATGTGGTCCATGGGGAATCACTTTCGAAATCAACTTCAACTTCAACAACTTTTTCTGATCCTGTTCATACTAATGAGCAGATTCATGAGCGTTTGTCTGTTGATGATTTACCATGTGAAGATCTTCATCATCGATCTTCATTTTTACCTGAGCTTGATCATTTTGAAAATTATTTTTCATCTATTTTTACCACAGATTATGTCAAAGAACCACAGAATCCATTGAAACATCCTGATTCTGAGTTAAATTTGGGAAATATCTCTTGAACAGTTCCTATTGACATTTCAGTTAAACCCGGAATTATTGAAAACATTCATATAGGTGCTTCCTGTACGGACGATGAAATCCAAACTTATAAAGCCCTATTTCAAGAATTCCGTGATGTGTTTGCCTGGTCATATGAAGAAATCCTAGGAATTGATCCATCAATTATTGTCCATGAAATTAAAACTTACCCGGCTGCTAAACCTGTCCGGCAACTTTTGCGTCAGATACATCCAAGAAAAGCTGCTGCTATTAAAGTTGAAGTTGAGAAATTACTTTGAGCACGTTTGATTTATCCAATTCCCTTAACGAATTGGGTATCGAATATTGTTCCTGCTAACAAAAAGCAAGGAATGATAATAATATGTATCAATTATAGGGATATTAATTGAGCTTGTCGTAAAGACAATTATCCAACCCCCTATATCAATCAAATTATTAATGATTGTGCGGATAGTTGTTATAGCTCCAAATCTCACCGTTATGGTTTGTGATGATGCACTCATGGCCTAGGGCAACCCTTCCTTCCAGACCTAGTCCAAAATCTAAAAAACTGTGTTTTATTCCCTGTACACGACATTGCCCTGAGATAAATGCATGTATATGCGGGTTCATATATACCCAACCCACATATATGTATTAAAACACTTAAAAATATATAAAACTCCTTATTTTCGGCTGGAGATCGCGCGTTTTAGCTGCTGATCACCTGTTAGTGCCCGTGGCCTCAACTGTTCCCAACAAATTCCTAACTAAAAAACTACTTTGGAATTGGTATAAAAAGACACCAAAGGGAAGGCCTAAAGGAGGAGAGAAGAGAGAGAAAGGTTACTATACTGAGTTTTTCCCCCTGATTAGGTCTGAAGACCCTTGTGCCTTCTGCAGTTCCCCCATTTGCACAGGAAACCCTTTTTTCCTTGTGATTTGATGTTCATCCCTTAGTTATGACATCTTGGAGTGAGTCTTGGAAGGAGATATGCTAGAGGCTTGAGGTGGGATGGATCCAGAAGGAGGCTGAGCTTTGAGCCTACAGAGGTTCCTCAGGTTATATTACTCTTTTTGTACTTTCTATTTTTCTAATAAAGAAACACGTCTTGATTCCTGATATGCTTCTTCTTTATGTTAATGATGTTCATGTTTGAATTTCATGTATGAATGGATGACTAAAAGTTTATAACTAACTCCTTTCTTGTATAACATAAAGATGATTTTTGTACAAATCTTTGTCCATATACTGTTGCATTCTTTGGAATTGTTGGTTTTGCAGGGCAAATGAGTGAAAGGGACGTGAAGAAGGGTTTGGACCCTTGAGGAACTACCTGAACCTAGGACCTGAGGTACTTCCTTCTTACCTTAGAATTAGCTTTTGCTAGCATAATGGCTATGTGTGTGCATGTTTCTTTGTTTAGACAACTTTCAGTCTACTAGGGTTCCACCCAAAAGCCCGAGGGGATAAAATCCCTCAACACACCCTTTTTCATTATTGTTGTAGCCATTTTTCCAGATTTTGTTAACTATATTTCTAGGTCTTCAATCTATCTCTTCAATCTCCTATTAGTAGCTCTTAGTTGAGCACTAATCCTCCTTACAAATCTGGCTTCTTTGATTGCAGGAACAGTCCAGGTAAAGCATTGATTTTCACTGTTGATTGTTTCTGGTTTGGAAACTTTTTCAACTTCCCACAGATCCTTTATCCTTTTGAAATCTGTCTTCTCAGTAGCATGCCTTCTGTCTTTCACCCTTAGTCTAGCAATTTCATTATTAGTTTTTCTTAACCTTTCTTCCATTTCTTTGTAACTATATTTTTCTATTTGAGTGAAAAGTACTCTATTTTTGTCACCTTTAGGTCTTGGTGATGAAAAGTTTATCAACTCTTCCTGAACAATAGAGGCGTCTTCTATTTTCCCTAACTCAATATTGGACGCTTGCATATTTTTGGATTGCCTAGTTAAGGGCTTTCTGGGCTTGAACACAAAATGCTATAACATCATCCTCAAATGCCAGTTTCTTAGATGATTTCATCTTCGTCAACTTTCCTTTATCAAGATCTATAACATCTGCCTGTACCAAAGGGGATTATGCAATATCGATGGCTTTTAAAATATCATTTAAATTACCCTTCAAGCTTGGACTTTCTCTCGAGATCACTGATTTACCCTTCTCCTTAGCAATTTGACTTCTAGTCAATCTCCTTTGAATTGGTTTGGTAACTGACTGTCCTTGTGTCCTTTCTTTAACTTCAATTATCTTTTCCTTTGTGGATTTAGGAGTCTTAGGAACAACCACTGATGTTTTGATCACTTTCTCTTTCGCCTGCTTTCTAGGTTTCAGCTTAATAAATCTCTTTGCCTTGGACATTACAGACTTGTTGGTTTCTGCTGATGGAGTTTCTTTAACCTTAGGGTTAATGCTTGAATCTTGATTTTCCACTCCAAAATTACATAAAAATACAAATGAAGACCATTCTTTCTTGATCCTTTTGAGTTCATGTCAAAATATCAGTTTAATTAGACCATGATGAAAAAGGGAAGTTTCATATCCTTGAGATTTCAACTACACTTTATCTAACATCTTGGCTACACTTCGATAAAGGAAGTAAGGAAAATATAAAGAAATCATACTAGTAAAATGCAACAAGAGTTTAAAATGATATGAATAAACCTTTTGATATCTGCCTTCACAGGTAAAATAACGTTGAATGTTGAACAGTAAGTTGGCATAGCTGTCCTTGATGTAATTCCTAGGAACTGCCTTGGTTAAGTCTGTTTCTACAAACTCTGGCTTTAGAAACACTTTACATGGTTCCATGTCGAATCTGAAGTTTTTGAACCATATATCTTCCCCCCTAGGAATCTCTGTCACCAAAGCTATGATCTGTGGAGAAATTTGCAAGTTTAGGATTCCAACCTTTGTGCTTGAGCCAATGAAATGTAGTGCAAACTCCTTTGTCACCTGAGTATGTCCTCCCTGCAATTTTTTAGAAAACTTCCAACACCCTGATTTCTTGAAGGCTTCCACAACTGATTTATCTCTGGCTAAGACCTCGGTGCTTTCAGGCTCGGTTCTTAAACAATGGCCAGACTTGTGAGTTTTCCTTTCTTCTATCATCTTTGCCTTTGAATTCCTGTAACAAAACAACCTCGCTTGAAAATTCTGTTTATCAGCCTCGCTTGCTTATGGTGGTCAGCCTCGCTTGCTTATGGTGGTTAGCCTTGCTTGAATTATGGATGAAAGAAACCTTGGTAAGAAATTACCAAAAGCTTATCATTCCAAAAATGCTTTTGTTTGAGGATTTGCATGCAAACTACAATGAGAGACTAGCTAGCCCTTTCGAATTTGAAATTACCTATCATGATGAGCCCTAAATTCGAAATGATGTTTTTTGGATGGTGACATGCTTCAGAGTTGACTCCTAGTTGACAACTAATAATGAAAATTTAACGGAATTTTAATGGATTGATGTGTTGACAAGACTATTCTATGAATTCACGCTTTTGTAGCGCGCAGGGAAAAGTGCTACGAAAGGAGCAGGGTTTTCGTAGCACAAAACAAACATTTTACACTGTCTGCGCTACAAAAATGTGGTTTCGGGGCTAACTCCAAAAATTTTCAAAATGGTTTAAGCAATGAGTTTCTAAAAAGAATGTAAGACTCATGAAACATGGAATAAGGTTGTTAGAATTTATTTGGATATGAAAAATGAGACCTTTGAGACTACTAACCTATCACCTACCCATTAATACATAGGGTGACTTGACGCTTATCTAAGAGCATGAGTAGAAATAATGTAAATTCTCATTTTAGTGATAACAGTAGCTCCACTTGGGATAGTGTACCCCTGTGGCACACTAAGAAGTCATGTCTCCAGTGCTATCCATTTTTTGGTAAAACATAAATACTTTTATTTGATTTCACAAGCATCTTCTTCAAACTGTTGGGTCTTCAACTCGGGCTTAAGCACTCTGTTTTAGCTTATCATTATTAGCAATAAAAATTGATAAGGATAGAATATATACAATTTCATGAGTGATTGATAAAACTTTAGCAAGTATAATGCTTTAGGAACCTTCCATTGACAGGCCCTCCATCATATGATCCTCCATCAATCTCCTGTAATATATAAGCGTTGTTCCCATGAAAACCAACAATCTTAAAAGGACCCCTCCATAAATTCTCAAACTTACCATGCTTGCCCTTTTACTCTATTTTGGCCTCCCATTTCAGCACTTTGTCTTGTATTTGGAAACTGCCTTCTTTAGTCTTCCCATCAGATGTATTTTTAATTCTATTTTGAGCATGTTGATGGATGTCATAGACTTCATTCCTGTTTTCCTGTAAAGCTATCAATTGGTGTATCCTCCTCTGTATGGAATTTGGTTCTTCTTCAAGTCCTTGAATTAATTTAATGACTGGTACCCCAAGTGATGTTGGAAAAACAACTTTAGCACCATAAACTAATTCATATGGTGAAGTCCCAATTGATCTCTTTGTACATATCGTATCAGCCCATAAGGCGTACTTTAGCTTTAAGTGCCAAGCTTTCTTGTTCCCCTGCAATATCTTTTTGATGATTCTTACAATACTCTTATTTGATGATTTAGCAAGATCATTTCCTTGCGAATAGTATGCTGTCGAGTGTCCAAGAGTGATATGGTACTGATGACAGAAATTGATCATTTTCTTAGACTTGAAGGCTTGAGCGTTATCTCTTATAATCTTCATGGGGCAGCCAAATCGAGACAATATATTATTCTCTAGAAAAGAAATAATTACAGAATTATTAGCTTGCCTTGTGGGGATCGCCTCTATCCATTTGGTGAAGTAGTTCGTTGCTGTGAGAATCCAGTGATGCTGTCCTGATGATGATGGATGTATTTCTACAATAAATTTTAATCCCCACTACTGGAAAGGTGCTTCCACATAGATGGGTACCAAAGGTAGTGGTACAAGTTTTCTTCTTCCTTCAAAAATTTGGCATTCATGACATGCAATATTTATTTTGTAAATGTCTTTAAACATTGTTGGCCAATAATATGATGCTCTTAGAATCTTTTTTTTTGTAGCCTTCCAATAATGGTGTCTTCTGCAATCACCTTTATGGAATTATTCAATGACTTTTTCTGCCTCCTCTTCAAGTAAATAATTCAGCAAAGTTCCTCCTGTATCCTTCCAAAACAGATTTCTGTCAAATATAAAATATCTCAAAGATTTCCACTTCACAAACCTTGCTTAGGATTTTGTTAGATCAATGGGAGCTTTGTGATGTTGTAAAACAAATATCACATCTTTGTACCAATATGAAATAAGATATTTCTCATCAATTGGAACCAATTCTTCCTCATCATTAGAAATTTATGATATTTCTGCATTGAGATTTATGTCAAGACAATCCAAGTTTGACTGAGTCATTAACTTCGCCAACCCTTGTCCCTTCACCAATTTGGTTGGATTGATGCCGATATCATATTCTAGCAATTTTGTGATCCATTTTCCCCTCTTACCATCAGGATCTACCTGAGTTAGTATGCATTTCACCACAGTACTTGGAACATATGCCACAATGTGAGAATGCAGAATGTAAATTATGAAATCTTTAATAGCTTTCACCAAAGCATAGGCCTAGTTTTCTAGAATATTATACTTCAGTTCAGCATTAGATAATGTTATACTAAAGAAAGAGATAGGTTGTTCATTACCTGGATTTCCTTTTTGAAGCAAAACTCCAGCAATTGTATTTTCAGAAACAAATGTAAAAATCAGAAAATCTTTGGAGAAATCTAAACTGATGAGTACCGGTGCTTGTGTGAGTGCCTTCTTAATTTTCTCAAAAGAATTCTTTGCTTCAGCTATCCATTTAATATCAGCTCCTTTATTTAACATCCTTGTTATATCTTTGACAATCTCAACAAATTTAGGAATGAAACACCTAACAAAATTCACTTTCCCAAGAAATGATTGGATCTCTTTCCTAGTTCTTGGCAAATCTACTTTTTGAATTGCATTAACTCTATTAGGATCAATCCTAATTCCATATTCAGAAATAATATGGCCAAGTAATTTGCCTGTAGTTAAAGCAAATATGCTTTTGGTAGGATTAAGAGAGATACCAAACCTTCTACATTTCAGCATAATTTTTTCTAGGTGTTTCAGATGATCTTCCTCTTTCTTTGAAAAGATTGTTATATAATCAAGATAAACAACCACCATCTTGTCCTTTTATTCATAAAAATCAATGCCCATCGCTCTTTGAAAAGTATCTCCCACATTCATGAGACCAAAAGGCATCTTGGCATACATGAATGTGCCCCATGGTGTTGTGAAGGTTGTTTTCTCCTAATAATTTGGATGCACAAGAATTTGATTATAACCTGAGAAGCCATCAAGCATAGACATTCTTTGTGAACCAAAAACATTTTGTAGAATTGAATCCATCTTGGGGAGAGGATAGTTTTCCTTTAGTGAAGCCTTATTCAAATTCTTGAAGTCCATACAAATTATGATTTCTTCACTCTTCTTTCTAACCGGTACCAAATTTGCAAGCCAACTTGAGAATATGATTGGGACAATGATTTTAGCATCAAAAATCTTCTTAATCTCCTTTTCAATCAATGGCATGAGAAGGGGATTAATTCTTTTCAACTTCTGTTTGAAAGGTTTCTCATTTTCTTTAATAGGAATAGTATGCTGAATAATGGAAGGATCATATTGTTTTAAATCGGCATAACTCCAAGAAAAAACATCAACAAACCTCTTCATCATATCGATATATTTTAATTTCATATCAACTGAAATAAGCTTTGAAATTTTGGTCATTTTAGGCAAAGCTGATGTACCCAGATTATAGCTTTCTACTTCGTCTTCATCAGCTTGAATCTTTGGTGATTTGAAAACATCATTTTGATAAAAAAAGCTTCTCAAGAGGAATAAGACCCTTTGGTATTGAATTATTCTTTAATTTAAGACTTTAGAATTTTCTTTAGACTCAACAAGCATCTTTTGTTGATCTACTTGAGTACTTTCAAATTCTTCTTTTAGCTCAATAAAATTCTTTACGTGTTGATCATCTTCAAAAATTTGCCAATTGGTGATATTGTCTGGTATAGCTAGTCTATGACAAACTTCAATCTCATATTTCTCAGAAGAATGAATACGAATGCCAAAAAGACTTGTCGAAACAACAATGGAATTTTTGTCTCTATTTTTGACAATGAAAGAATAGGCTTGAAAATTCTCCAACATGTCTAAAACTAGATTTTTGTATGCTCTCATTCTTGCATCCTTTGTTTGATAAACACCTTCTACTTGTCTAATAACCAATTCAGAATCCCCAAAACAAGAAACATTGTGAGCCTTCATTCTTATCAAAAAATCTGGACCCAAAATCAAAGATTCATATTTAGCTTTGTTGTTTGTGCAATCAAAATTCAATTTGTAAGAGTAAAACTTACTCTCATCACTTGGATTTGTAATGCAAATTCCTGCTCCTGCCCCTTCTTTTCCTGCTGATCCATCAAAGTATAATGACGACCATCCCTCCATCTCTTTTTTATTTACTTGCTGATTTTCTGCTCTCATTTCTTCCAGACCACTATCAACTAACTCATTGAAAAGAATGGCATATCCAAGTTTATTATCAAATGCATAAATAGGAAAATTATGAGGTTTATCTTTTCTGCTTACCATATAAGCCATTCTAGTCTCCCGATACAATCTCCTTTTTTCACTAAAAACTGGAATGGTGGCATAAGTAAGGTCCATCTGTATTGTGCCTTTAATGTTTGCTATCTATGATCTTG
Organism: Pinus taeda; assembly: GCA_000404065.3. Lineage (NCBI taxonomy): Eukaryota > Viridiplantae > Streptophyta > Pinopsida > Pinales > Pinaceae > Pinus > Pinus taeda. The sequence goes on along the minus strand of APFE031315584.1, from coordinate 156,515 downwards.
ATAGTAACATCCCAAACTTTGGTGGAATATCGGCCACAACAATGTCCATAATAACTATCTTTGTTGGGATTTGTGTTAGGCCAACAACAACATCTTTGATTAAACCAATACATTGAACTCTTTTTGAGTCAAAAAGAGAATAAATCCTTATATGGTCTTGTTACTTGTAACCCTAACCTTTCCATAATTACTTTGGGCATGAGATTATGAGAAGCCCATGAATCCAACATAGCATTATGTAAAGTCATATCATGAATACTAATGCTTACATACAAAGGAGGAAACTCTTCATTTTTATCATCTTCTAACCTTGGACCCAAATATATAGTAGGATTATCTTCTTGAACATTTAAAATATCAGCAACTCCTGGTTGTGAATTCAACATCTCAAAAATCTTGCTTCTATATTTATTTACCTTGAGAATATCACTAAAAGGATTGATATTTTAATCTTTGAAATTTCATTCTCAAGGTTGAAAACGGAAATAGATTTTTCAGCTTCTTTCATAGGAGGAGGAGGTTGAGTGTCTTTTTCACAAAGAGGAGTGTCTTTCTTACCTTTAACAATCTTTGGGGTATCATATTTGGCTTCAGTAACCTTTGGATCATCTTTCATAGGTTGTGGTTTGTTTGCAATAATCGGCACAATTCTGTTTCTAAGATTATATTGTTTTTGCATTTCAAAGATGGCATGTTGATACCCTTTAAAATAATTTGAAGGTTCTTCCCCTTGATTGGCCAAATCTGACTTGTCATGCTCTTCTTTAGTTAATAAAATTCCTGACATCTCTTCGTCAAGATAATGGATAGATTCTTCAGGAATTTCAAGATCATCTTCTTCATCAACCAAATTCTGCTAAAAAGGAGGTCTCACTAGAGGATCAAGTTGCTGGTTTCTATTTTCTCTTGGTCTTCGTTGGTTTTGAAGTCTCCTGAATTGAGGATTTCTAAATTGAGGTTCATGTTGCACAGGAGGAGTAGAAGTGTTTCCAAGAGCTAACGTATCCATCAACTTCTCCATGGTTTTCATTATTGAGTCTAACTTGTCATTAGAAGTTGAAGAGGAAGGTTTTTCTTCTTCTTCCAATTTAGTTTTTCCCATATTTGACTTTTTAGTAGCTATCATGTTTACCTCTACCTTTACTGCATCACTCTACATTTCAACAAGTGTAGGAGATTCTCTTTCTCTCAACAAGAGATGAAAGTCATAATAAAATTCTTCAACATATCTCATTTGTGCTAGGGCTTCTAGAGGTTTCAAACGAGCTGGAATTGAGCTAAACACTTTATTGAATCTTTTTGAAAAATTTTGAACAATTTCATCAGATGCCCTTCTAAGGCTGTTATATTTAGTAAGTGCTTGAACTCGATTAATTTTGTTTCCCCATTTTCTTAGAAAATTATCTTCAAACTCTACCCAATTTCGAATGCTTCCCGGTGTAAGAGATTTAAACCATTTTCTAACTTCACTAATGAAGCTCTGTGCAAAGAGTCTTAACTTCACATCCTCATCATCGACTTCTTCTCTGTCAACAAAATCATTAAATCTATCTACATGTTCTTCTACTGTAATTTCTTCATCATTACCCTAGGTAGAGATCCTAGCAGCATATTTACTAGGAAGGTCATGCAAAACAACAGGGAGCACAAGTGGAGCATACATAGCAGGTGCAACCATGATTAAAGGAGGAACAATAGTTTTAGGAATATCAAGAATAGAAGGTGAAGAATTGATATGAGGAGGATTTCTTAGTTTCTGTAAGCCACTAGGAATGGAAACAATAGAAGATGAAAAACTGATATGAGGAGGACTACTTGGCTTCTACAAACCACTAACAAATGAACTCCAATTTGGAAGAGGTAAACCAGCTTTAGATTTCAGTAGGACTTCGAAAGGGTCAAGTTCTTTGAATTTATATAGAGACACTTTTTCTAACAATAGCTCAGAGGTAACAACTTCCCAAAACTCTTCTTTATCTTCTTGTGTTACTAGGGCTGGGGTGTCAATTCCTCTTTTTGCAGGTCTAATATAATATCAACAAGTTCCTTTTCATTTTCTGATCTAAACAAGATTTCATGAATTTTATCATCAACTTTTTTGTCTTCAGGACTTCTTGAGAATTCAGAGAGTAGAGATTTCGAATAAGATGGAGTACCTGATATTTCTGAAAATCTTTCACTGACTCTTGAAACAATGTTTGGATTTTCCCCAATGGTAGGTGGATTGGGATCTGGATTGCCCTGTGTGTATCTCCTTCTCTAATCCACCTTTAAATCTTTGAAAATATATGGAGTCGCCAAGGTAGATTGCAGCCTCGAGAAACTTTCTGAGCTCCTGCTACCTTCAGAAGTTCATCTTCTTTATTTCAGGAATGAATAATCTTCAGGCTCTTGGCAAACGCACCAAAATGTTATCACAAAATCTGACCCTGATAGGCTGCCGATCAAGTAGACTCTGAGTAACTCTTTCAAACCAATCTTTTGGTTGAGGCTTAGACTCCTCAACCTGAGAGGGATCTCTCAATAGGTTTAAGATTTTTGATTAATGATTAGATGGCTAACTCTAGGAACAAACATGGACAAATGTATAACTGGTTGACTGGTTGGCAATTGGATTAGAAAAAGAAGCTGTGTTATTGTAGCAGACTGTGTGTTTTTCAAACTTAATACATAGATAAATTTTACTACTGAAGATTCATAAGGGGTTTATGTGTTTGATATTTCTATGGCATTTTTCAATTACTTATTTGTAGTGGTATGAGCATGGGTTACTTAGAATTCATTGGAAAATTCTCTAACTTCCTTCACATGCTTGTAAACTGTGTTACTGTTTCACTTATAAACCTAAACTCCAAGTGCCTTGACTTCCATGTTTAGCTGATTATGATGTTTTTTTGAAGACTATACTGACTCCATAGCCCAATACATGTTTGGTAAATCTTTGATTCTAGCAGTTATACATTTTTGTCCTTTTTTATTTCTAGAGTTAGCCATCTAATCATTAATCAAAAATCCTAAACCTATTGAGAGAGCCCTCTCAGGTCGAGGAGGCTAATCCTCAACTGAAAGATTGGTTTGAAAGAGTTACTCAGAGTCTACTTGATCAGTAGCCTATCAGGGCCAGATTCTGTGATAACACAAGGTAAATGATTTAGTTTTATTACATGACAGTAAGTTTGATAATTTTGCAGGAAACTTTTAGATGCATTGGCAGGGGCATACGTTATCAAGGAGATTATTGATGGTGGAGTAGTTCAGCTTGTTAAATTAAATGGAGATCCATTTCCAAGAAAGGTAAATGGCAGCTGGTTGAAGCCATACACCTGAGGATCTGGCCAAATGACTATATGATGGTAACACAGTCTTAGTGCTCTAGGTAGCTACAAGGAGGCACGAGACTATAAACTACATTGCTCTCGATGTAGAGCTGGATAATAAGAGATCTGCATGGAACGGAAGGGTGTCACAACATCAATAGGAGTGTGAAGGGAGTTGTGCTATAGGGGTGGAGACCACTCAACATAGCCAGAAGGTGACTGTTACTATCACTGTTCATGATTTTACTTCTAGAAGACGGTTAAAAGGATGGGGGTGGCGACATTCAAGGCTGAAATCAAGTGTGAAATATTTGGAAATATTCCACCAATCTTGGATTTATGGACAGATTTTGGGGGGAAAGGTCGAATTTGAATTCAAATTCACCTATCAACTACAGATGGCCATCTAGTGAGAAGCACTTTTCATTTTGAGAAATTTTGTGTTTTGCTGTATACTGTGCATGAACCATGAATTCTTTGAGGATTTTCTTGCAAGCCCTATGTTTGATTAGTACCCTGAGTTCGACAACAAGATCATTCATGAAATCATGTAAGGACTAGGTACCACAGAAATTTTAAGTGTTGGAGGAGAAATTGCCACCGAGGGAGCTTCCCCTAAGGTCATGACTATGGAGGTTCCCATAGAAGTGCCTATGGCACCAAGGTTGCTTAGGCCAAAGCCCATGTGGATGAGAGAGGATCCAAAGGCTATAAACAAAAGAAGTTGATGTTAGTGCATGAGTCATCGAGGAAGCATGCAACCACCTAGGCTCAGAGAAAGGAAAAGCCAAGTGCAAAGGAGAAGGGAAAAGTCATAGACATGGAGGTTGAGGAGGGCGCGGAAGACATAGATATTGAGGGGGTAGACCCTATCTCAAAGTTTCCAGAATACATCCCTTTGCCCTAGGGCAAGGTGAACATCCCAAGGACCCAGATGAGGGAAAATTCCTCCTTAACACACCCCTACTGCCAAAAAATATAACTTTTGAAGGTTCGTGCTTGGCGCACATCCTACGTCTAAAGCTTGAATATTGGTATTTGGGGGACATCGACTGGTTCCCCCACCTGGCTACCGATACCTTCATGAAGTGAGTTTTCTACAAGGAGTCTAGTGTTACCATGTTAGAGACAGTGGAATGGACTCGCAGGGTAAACAAGGTAGGGTTGTTGAACCTGCTCTAGGTGCCTCACTACCACCGTGCACCAATAAATTTGATATTCATTAAGCAGTTGTTGTGCCTTGTGCATGATGGGTGCTTGTGGTTGAGTGAGCCAATACCAATCGCCGATATGATGATCCATCAGATCACATTGTTAGCTCATTCTAGGATGAATCTGGTACGGAAAGATGAGAGAGAGCGACCTCACTGAGAAGATGAAGGACAAGTTCAAACTTGTCAAGAAACCATGCGGGTATTCCGCTTCCAGTATTATTGACCCTGCGGTGAAAGTTTCCACTCAAATTTTGGATGGGAAAGTGATTGGAAAGTGCCAAGAAGACAAGGTGCCAGTATTAATGGTTTCGTTAGTAGCTCAGTGCGCAGAGGGCGTACAATTCAACTGGGCGCACTACCTATGGAGCGAGTTCCTCACAAACTGTAGGGAGGAATAGGACCATAGTAAGACATTTCATTATTCATGGATATTACTCTCGATCGTGCTGGTCACATTGGAGTTGCTAGAGGAAAATCAATTTCCTCTGATCAAGACTGATTTTCCAGAAGTAGCAAAGTTTGTGTCCCTCTTGGCTACATAGGATGCCAACCGAGTCAGGGAAAGCAAAGTGTTTTGGGTACTGATGGAGGCGAGCATCCTCGCAACAATTAACCAAAAGCTGCGGTTGTCACCAATTGTCTTTGAGCATCTATCTAGGTACGGGGAGTCCAAAGTGGAGTTCCACCATGTTTACATCCAGGCGATGAAGGATATGGTTCAGAAGTGGTATGATCTTCCCTAATTGGCTATGGATGATGCCATTACATAGGTCCTCAAGTGTTGCTTAGCAAATTGGCACACAACATCCGATATTTTCGTCAGGAATAATAAGTTCATGGAAAAATAGAAAAAGGAAGGGACCTAACTGAAGGGTCAACAATCGACAGAAAAGAGGAAGAAGGAGACTGAGGAGAAGGCCTGAGCAGAAGTGGAGCGTGCTGCAAAGGAACAAGTAGAGCAAGAAGAGATGGCTTTGACATAAGTCATAAATCTCCTTCACCCCAAACGAAGGAAGAAGAGTGGTCAGAATGGGGGGTAGTGATCAGGAGAGCACTCCCTTTTGCATAAAGTGACATAGGGAATAGGAAAAGTAGAGACAGTGAAAAAATACCAAAGCATCCAAGTCATCGCTTGATCCAATTACCTTGACAGAGGACGACTTAGATGATATTGGAGATAAGGTAAAGGATATGACTGCTGAACTACTGCAACAATTTGAGCAGCAACAGAAGCAAGCATTAAGTGCCATACAGACATGTCTACATGAGCTTCAGATCCAAACAACTAGACTCCAGGCAAGTATAGGGAAAAGTGGCGTGACATCAACTAGTTTGGCGTTGGGGACCCAAGTAGTAGAGTTGGTTCGATAATTGGATCTCAAAGTAGTTGTGCTGCTTGATGGAGCCTTGAGTGTAGAGGAAACCACTGACAAAGCTACTATCAACACTTTGAAGAATGTTGGTCTGAACTTGGCCTCACTCCCTAGTGAGTTTCTTCACACACTGCAAGCCGATGTGATTGCAGAGCTTCAGGCCTGAGAGCAGCGTGCGCTGAGCCTAATTAGTGAATATAAAGTCAACAATGAGCAGATTTTCACAGAGAAAGCAACAATGATAGAATCTTGGAAGAAGGTTTAGGAGCAAAACGAGCGAACTGTAGCTGTGGTTGCCGAATAATGTAGAATAGTTCTTGAACTACACATACCAGAAGAAGCACTCTTAGAGGCCAAGATTCAGAAGTTGGTTATAGGTGTGCATGATGCAAAGAATGAAGTGGCCAAGGTTTAGTTTGAACTAAACCTTAAAATCACAGTGCTTGAGTTGAAGTCATAGCCTTTAACTCCACCAGAGGTTAGAGAGCCACTGTAAAAGATGGAGTCGCTGCAGTAGATGCTACGGTGGTGGAATGCATTGAGCTCTTCGATTAATCTATGGAGGTACTTAAAACTCTATAGGAAGATCCTAACATGTAGAGGTTAAACACAGAGGCCCAAGAATTGCAGCAACAATATGACGAAGCAAGAGTGATAGTGTGCACTGTTGCTATAACACAAAGATTGGTAGAGTTGTAGGAGGCAAATCAACTGCTCAAATAGGTGGAAGTAGTGTAATAGAAAGAGGTAGTCCTTAAGGCAAGATTGAGGCCTTGGATGAATGAGTCCTATATTATCTCCACCACCATTGGGGAGAAGTTGGCAAGCTTGCAAAGGACGCGGCCGAAGATCTAGGAAGATAATGCAGGAGTAGCAATAGAGCAGATCAAGCAGGTGGCCACGCAGAGCACAACTGACGTAGCAGTGGAACAAGTAGATATGAGAGGTCTCCAAAGAAAGATATTTGTGCTAGAAGAGGTACTCGCCCAAACAATAGAGCAGCTGGTGGAGCAGATCAAGTAGGCTGCCACACAGAGCGCAGTTGAGGTAGCAGTGGCACAAGTAGAGCTGGGATGTCTTCGCAGTAAGATCTCTGTGCCAAACAAGTGACTCGGAGGCGAGTGACGATATTTGTGTTGGGGGTTTGTTGGGACATGGTCCCCTAAGGTCAATTTTGGGGCAAAATCCCAAGTTTTGGGGCAAAAAACCCAAATTTTTGTTATGTAAAGTGTAAAGTCTCTGCAAGTTGTGGTCGCAGAGTGCGTAGATGGTAAAGTGTCATAAAGGGCTTTACCCTTCTTTTATGTAAGTTGTGTTGGCTTTAGAAGATCTACCCATGGTCTATGAACAGTGGGGTTGTATAAAAAGGAGAGTCTTGGAGAGTATAAGGCAGTTGATAAGCTCAGTTCATTGAAAAAGATGAATGTAATGGGTCGGTACAAGAAAAGAGAAAAGAGTCTTAGAGTAGGAGAAAGACTCTACAACTGAGTGCTTAGAGGCCTAGAGTAGAGTCCACAACTGAGTGCACAAAGCGTTGCAGCTCAGTGCATAGGAAAGTATTGAGTCTGTAAGAAGAACTAGAATATCAATAAAGAAGGTTACTCTGGAAATATCTGTGTTTTGTCTATTTTCTCTTATTATGAATGAATGCATTAATATATTATGATGAATGATGGGTTTATGATTTAATATTGTATTGATACATGATTTTGCATGGTTTAAATTGTTATATGAATGCAAGTACTAATATCTGTTTCCTCGAAGAATATTTTAATGCATGTTAAATATATTAGTTACTTAGGTCGATTTGGGTAAATACAGGAGTAGGAATAATCATAGAGGAATGTAAGTAGTTGATTCACCTATTTACGGTTCATGAAAGATAGTTGTATACCTTCACAAGGGTCTTGAAGTCGACTAAAGGAAGTATATTAATAAACCCTAAAAGGCTTATCGATTTGCGTGGAGGCAGAATTAGGGCATAAAGCAACAATACTCTAATCTCTAGGTGTGGAAACTTGGTTCCAACATCCCCCCATACTTCTTCAAGTGATACTTTAGTCTGCACTCCATGGATTGATGCCAAAAGGGCCAGTAATGTAGAGATTTGTTTGGCAAACTTAACTCTAAACCTGGGTGAGTACCCACTAAGCCAACATCATTTCCCTCGATTTGTCTCATCTTAGGTGCCTTTGGCATGTCTCAATGAAGTTGTCTCATTTGATGCCAAATTTTAGCTCACCCATCTATATGACACCAACTTTCATTTCACTCACCTTTGAGACTCAACCCATGATCATTCCATTAGATTTCCCCCTCCTTGGTCCAACTTTTCCTGGGAATACCTCATGGACTACTTAGTCACTCGTCTGTGGAATTGTGATCCATCTCTTCTAGCATCCATCCTACTCCACATGGTATTGTCTTGGGCCTCCTCACCCATCATTCGGCCAATTCATGTGCTTGGTCACCCATATTCATCACCAAGTTGGCCACATGCACCTAATGCAAACCCAAACAGTCGGTTTTTCAACACCTCGAGTTCGCATGTTCTCACCCAACATCCTATTTCATCACATTTATTGTGATATTTTCATTGCAAATAATGTAATGGATATGTCACCCATGGCATGAACCTTAGTTAAAGATGCACCCAACTCTAGGGCTTGACATCCTCCCTCACTCAAATTTATTTCCATCTTGAAAATCATCTAGCTACAAACCTTTGATCAAATCCATTGGATATTTTCATCATGATGAAGTCTCAATAGATGATATATTTGACTATGTCTTTGGAAATAAGTCCTTGACAACATGTTGATGGTTTCCAACATGTCCTCCATGATCCCTCAGATAAGAACTAACTTGAGTGATTTAGGATCAAGGGTGCATTTGGACTTCCTATAACTGAGCTGAAATCTCTCGTCATAGTCCACTAGGGATTCACCACGTCCAAAAGGCATTCTAAAGATTTATTATTTTGTTTATTTGGACCTACAGTAGTCCTTATACTTGATGTTAAAGGCTTGTTTCATTTGAGCTCAGGTAGTGATGTTATCCCTAGGAAGACCCATAAATGAGTGCAAAGGTGCATAATTAAGGGTATATGGGCATAAACTTAGCTTCTAGTCACCCAAGGCATAGTCATAGGTCCTGTTACCCACTAGTTTGTGGGTGATATCCCTATGAGAATTGTTTCTCCATGATGAGCCTCAACCCACAGCTAACAACCCTTGCATCCTCCTACTAGCTTGTTGTGCCATTTCTCTACCACATGAGCCAACCATGTGGTCCCTCACCCACCTTGTTACACAGTAAAATGTCACTGCCATCATGTCAGTCTCCCTACTGTGCTATAAACTACATTCACCCATACTCATGCTCCTCAAAAATGGCTAAAAAACCCTCTTTGCCTAAGTTAAATGGATCA
>APFE031315584.1:89860-137400 GCA_000404065.3 Pinus taeda | reverse complement strand
TCTCTACCCGTCTCGCGTCGATGATGTGGGAATCATTATGGCCCACCTTCGATAAAGATCACTTCCTGTCGACTTCAGTTCATCATCCAGGAGTGACCTAGAGACTCCCTTCAGGTACCTTGGGGCCTGCATGCCTTAATGGCAGGTCTTTCGTGTTCGACGCGAGGTTTTCATCATTGGCCTCTGATCAGATGATTCCGCGAGTGTTTGACATCGGCTCATTCATTCACATGCCGTGGATTGTACCTATAGTACCTTGAGGACCATCGTCATCATTGGTGGCCCCTCTCGCGTCTGTTAACAGCTCTCATTATTGGCTGGTAATCAGACGATGTTCAAGCATGTTCGACTTCGACACATCTATTCACATAGGCTAATTTATGCCCATAGGCTAATTCAAATGCCTTAGGAGGCTATATACTGATGTTGGATACACTCTTTTGGATGATCACTTTACTTGGGATCTCTCTAATCATATAGAACTTCACATTTTTTCCTTGGAGGATATTTTTTGGAGATGGATGAATTTTGACATATGGATTTGGGCTATTTTTCTTTTCTTGGAGCTTTCTCTGACAAACAAAATGGTGGTTGTATATATTCTATAACATTGTAAGTAAATTTTGACATTGTTATTCTTGTTGCTACATGCTGCTAAAATTAGGGCTAGTTGTTGCATAATTGAAATGTGGAATTAAGCATGTTTTAGATAATTTAATGTATGAGCCAATGTTATATGAATTAAATGTCCTATATATTATTTATATCAATAATATTTCTTCATTTTATTTGAATATACATGCTTGAATTTCACTTTTCTTTTATTTCTCTCAACATTGGATGAAGCTGAATTTCTAGTCCTCCTTGATCAAGAAACCAAGTTCTCACTCATCATCATCCTTGACTCCATATCCCCAAGGCACTAATCCATAAAAGGGTGTTCATCTCCTTTACCTTTTTCACCTTTTACCACTTTCTCCTAGGTCTAGCCCTTAAAGGTCACTTAGGGAATCAATTTCCTGGGAATTGACACAAGGAGAAACTTCGATCTCCTACAGGCTACTGTGGTAGTGGTTCCCCTCCATCTCCTCCAAATTTGAGGCAATTATAATGGTGGAATATCTGATAATCCCATGCCCTATCTCTAGGAACAAATTCTTCGTATGCATCCCCAAGGGTAGACCTCAATAGGATCAATTCAACCTTTTGAAACAAATATTCTTGTTTGGTCCTTTCCCTTGACGTTGTCTAGGATAGGGACATCATTAGTTTCTGTATTCCATCCTCGAACCTGGGTTGGGTCCACTTGGCCCCGTGTGGTCCCAATTCTCAATAAAGATTACTTATCAAGGACCATTTAGGAATCTAAGTTTCTAAAGGATTATAGGGATTAAGAACCTCATCTATATGTCCATTCCTTATCCCTCAACCCTCCAATCCACACCCCTTACCCCTAGAGAAACAAGTCCCTTTCTTAAAGAGAAAGCAAGTTCCATTCTTCACTCCATCCTTGGGAAAGTGTTTCCATGGTCACTTCCCACCTATCCATTAACATATACTTTATAATTTATCCCTACACTACTGAGACTCCTCCCATCGATGAAGGTCCATAAAGAGCAGGGAGACTTAGCTATGGTGACAGTGGGCCAAGCCTCCACCATTTCCCTTAACCTAGTAGTTTCCCTCTTAGGAACCACTTTTAGGTCCCCTTTTGGTTTGAGTGGTAAAATTTCTGGCACCATTATTGATGACAAAGTAGGTTTGCCTCCCTGGTGAATCATCAAGGAATTGATTCATTAACAACATTCTTAATATTCGTCTGGTGACTCCATGATCTCCATCTCAAGATAGAAGGCCCTGACACACTAACCTATCACTGTAGAGAAAAAAATGAATCTCGTGTCTCTTTCCTTGATAGGAAGCTGAAAAGGCTGAAACATAAGCATAAAATCTTCTTGCCTCTCAACCTTTCAAAAGTGGTTGGGGCACTATTCACACCCCTTGCCAAAGATGATGACATACCTACATTTAGTGGGGAGGAGGGTCCTTAGGAGCACCCTCTAAGAGTTGAGGACCTCACATGTGGGGAATCTTATAATGGGTTCAACTGCATAATTTCCTTTTCCATAAGCTTCATAGGAAAGGTCTGTGGATGGTATTTTTCCCTTCCCAGATCATCTATTTCTTCATGAGAGGAGTTTCTTGAAACATTTGAAAAGAGATGGTACCATGAAAAGGATCATGTGGTTCAATTATACAAGGGTTCTTGTCTATTTCAAATGAATCCGTCGCCAAATTAAATCATAGGTTTAATGATGCCATTCATGCCTTCCCATATAAATTAACCCCTCCAAAATAAATAAGCTTAGCGGTGTACTTGAATTCCTTCACAAGAAAGCTATATTTTGATACACGAAATAAGGAACATGGTAACCACTTCCAAGTCGAAAAATATATCTGACCTTGATCAGTGTATGAGGCAAAAATCTATCAACATGATTTGGGTCAAGGAAGATAGTTCATCTGACGAGGAGGATATTTCCCCTAATGAAGAATATGATTTACCCCAACCATCCTCTGAAGTGAAGGTGAAGCCCCCTAACCCTATCATAAAGGTCCCATTAAGGATAGCCTTGGATATAAGCAACCCATTCTACAACACCTTTGGATTAAATGGATTCACCTTAAGGAATTGCATCCTAAATTCAAGTAGTCCTATCAACATCATGCCTTCAAGTGTTATGAAAAATATTGGACTCAAGATTTCAAGGAAATGTTTCTCTAAGATGATTTTGAACTCTGACAAGCTTAAGGTATGTGGGATAATGGAAGGGGTAAAACCATTTCTTCATACATATCCAAAAAAAAGGTTCTCCATAAATATAGTTGTGGTAGAAAACCCCCCAACATTGGAAATGGTTGTGTGCAAAAATTTGATTGAGGATCTCAATCTATCCATGAATGGAGATGGCTCTACCATCTATATCCCATGGAAATAAAACTTTTATGCCTCAATGCCTAGACATGAATTCTCTTCCCCTATGATTGCCTTGTCTCACGAAGATGAAAGTAACTTAAAAGGAGAGAGTGACAATATTTGGGAATGGAGGCTTTTAAAAAATGAACATGTTGTTGCCCCTCCCCATCCGAGATTACGGGTAATGTACTTTGATGGGGCGCATTCCAAATCTGGGTCGGGGGTTGGCATTCTGATCATCTCCCCATACAAAGAAGAAATTTTTTTTCAATAAGATTCCAATTCACCTGCACTAATAGCATTTCCGATTATGAGGCCCTTTTATTGGGTCTTGAAGTAGTCAAATCTAGAGGGATTCAAAAACTAATCAATAAGGGATTCTTATCTAGTTATCTCGCAAATTAGGGAGACTTTTGACACAAAGGAAGATAAATTGGAACCGTATAAAGAAATAATCAGTCACATGCTTAAGGGGTTTGATGATTCATCTTTCTGAGCATTTGGTAGATCTTTGAATGACATGGTTAACACCTTGGTTGTGGTCGCTTCCACTTCCACAATTATCCATCATGATGTTGTGAGGAAAGGCATGATGAGCCTCGTTATTGCAACAAGAATGCTGCAACTACCAAGGCTACTAACTTTAATTATTAACCTAGGGTTTGTACAAACTTAAGAGGTATTGGAACTGTATGTACATCATACAATGTGTCCTTCCTTTCCTATTAGGACGTAATGGAGTGGGTGTAATGAAATCAAATCCTAACTAGTTGCAGAAATGGAAATGCTAGAGATGGAAATCTTAACCTATTGTAAGAAAGAAAATACAAGGAAGGAAAAACTATTCTAATCTCATAAATTAAATATAATTAGCCAAATATCAATCATTACATTTCAAAGAGTTTAGATCCATTGATAGAGTTCATTGGATGTGGCAATCAAGAAAACCATTATTGTATTATCCAATTCATAAATTTGTCCATTAACCCAATTTGTTGAGATGTTTTGCATGGGTAAAAAGGTAAGTCCTAAGTGGTGTTTATTCCTCCTCAACCATTTATTTAGAGCCTAGGGGTCATGATTCAACTCCAAGGGACAAAAAACAACATTTTTGAGCAAATTTGGGCAAGTATATATGTGCTGGAAGAGTGCTACCTGAATCTGCTACAAGAAACATGTTTGCTACAGGAAGATATAATTCACTGAATGAATTAGAAAATCAATTCCAAATTGGATTGGACAATTTTTTTTATTGACTAGGATGTCTTATGTCTCCATTCTAAGTGGAATCACTCAAAAATACCCTTGTTAACACATGCTAAAACTAGCAGAAAATTACTAGTCTAAAATCTAGAAATTCAAGAACTAGTGAGCTAGTTAACATTTGGAATGCCTAACCTAATCAAGTGCGAGTGAAATGGGGTAATTATTTTATTAACTGGATTTTTTTATTTTTTTATTTTTTATTTTATCTAATTCAACTGGAATAAAATCGATTGAATCTCATTAGCATTTTCTAAAAAATATCATAAATTTACTACTATTTTCCATAGGGGACTTCCATAAATTTAGATTTTGGAATAAGAAAACTAATCCAAGTTGTTCTATCGTTACTATGACCTTCCAAAGTTGTTCAAAGGATGAAATACTTATTTTTGTCCTTTAAAATAATTTACTTCAACCATTTAACCGAATCCTACAACAAGCAATCATCAATAGTAAATGCATAAATAGAAAAAGACAAGAACAAGAGATGCATGTGAATAAGAAGCGAAAGGAAGAAAAGTAAATTACACAAAAGGGCTAGAAGGCTCTTCAGATGGCCAATCCCAAGGAGAATCAGAGTCCTATGAAGGAGACAAAGATTTAGATGTTGAACATGGCACCAATCTTCATTATTTCCATTAATACAATTACATCCCTGCAACAAATGAAAGTGGAACCGCAAAAATACGATTTATCTCCATAATAAGACTAATCAAAATCAACCCCTAGAGGAAAATTATACTTGGTACTTATATAAAATTATTAGGAAGAATTCCCCATGAAATGAGGAAGCTTTCCTCTCCAAAATCACTCAAATAGTGGATCTGGTTCCCAAAACTAGGAATCTGCATTAAATGATAGGGAACACATTCCTAGATTTGCTCAATCAATGGAGCTCCAGAATCTGTGGGATAATTTAAGAATATATTGTTGATTTATTATCCAATATTGATCCTACTGTAGTAGTGATAAATTCCCTAAACTATATCCTCCTCCAAATCTCCATAATCTGCCACATATTCTCATAATACTTTACAAAAATAAATAATATTAGACACAAATATGAAATTATTCATAAACCTTCCTAATGAACACATTAAATCTAAAAAACATTATTAAGTGTAAAAGGGGAGGTTTAATATAGCCTTCATGTGCCTAATAAAGGTTAGATGGTCCTTAATTTATGTTTAATTTGGAGGCCCATCATACCCACTTGTTGAAACTGTTGCTCATCCTTTGAGTAACCTATTCATCCTGCTCACCTTGTTATTGTTCATGTATGCTACCATGTTTCATTATTTGTTTTTTGTTCAATTTCATGCTCTTTCTACTGCTCTTCTTGCTACTACATTTTTCTATCTCAGCTTCCCAAGGAAGCCCTACTGTAGGTTGAGGCCGCTTCTTTCCCTCAAGTGGTTCTTCAACTGTAATGATCTGCAAAAAACACAAATCCTGTAGAACCTAAATTTTCATGCCAAGAGGTGGTGGTTCCACCTTCTATTTTTTATTTTTATTTTTTTATTTTTTTCATTATTTTTTCTCTTTTTTTTCAACTTTTCTCTATTTTTTTGTTGCAAGCAAAATAAACTCAAAGTGCTTTGAGTTAACTGGGTTGGCCCTTAGCTACCCCTTCACACTCCTTGTTTTCCATCATGACTAAATTATTACATCCCACTTTCTCAAGTCCTTTTCACTTTTGGCTTGTCCTCTCCCCCATGTGTGGGTGTCTTGGTGGAAAAGTGAAGTTAATTGCTAGATAAGGCTGAGGTTTCTTTGCTACTAATCTTGGCTATAAAAACCTTTTCCTTCATACACTTGCACTGCTTTTCAAGCTAAAACAAGTTCGTAATAAATGTTTAAATGATTGCATACTTGACCCCTACCCTTGATGTGTTTTGTAGGTGATATTGAGGTTGTTGATATGAATGTTAAGTTTCATTTGGTGGTCCTAAAGCTGCTACTAATGATCTTGAAGCTGCATCTGATAATATGCTAGAGGTCCTATTGCTGATAGCCTTGAATCTAGAGGTCTCCCAGTTTTTGTTGTTGTTGCTTCATATATTTGGCTAAAACGTTGTTGTTGAGCTTCATAACATGATGATTTCAGAGATGTTGACTTCCTTTGGTTGCCGATGCATAAGTCTTAATAATATGATGATTTTTTTGACTGATGTAATATTTTTTGTTTGCAGGACTCTTTCTGGCATTCAATATATTTTTGTTGGGTTTGATGGATGTCAGCCCACATTCTAACCTTCATTTTCCAGTTACCGTCAGCAAGTTGTCTTAGTCAAATCTGACCTTCATGGAGTGTTGGGATTGGCCATGGGTGATGTTAACCTTACCCACACTTTTTACAACTGTCATACACCCTTCCAACACTTCATATCACCATTCATTTTCTCCAAAACACCTCATCCAACCTTGTGTAGCAGTTCAGGACATCTTGTAGCAGTACAGGGAATCTTGTAGCAACATCCTGTAGCAAGCCTGTAGTAGACTTGTTTTGTTGATATCTCCCAAATAGTATACTCGATTAACCCAAAATTTTACGAGCATGTTTCCATCATCATTATGCACCTCCCCATAAACAAATCTTGGCCAATGGATGCACAAATTGTGAGAAAAATTAAAAATAGATGTAGGTGATGGGGGTCGATTTCTCGAAACTGTGCAGTGGAATTTGCTAGAGTTTCTTGGATATGTTACCATCATCCATATGAATCTCCCCATGAAACAAATTGGAAAATGGATGCACAAATATCGACAAAATTTAAAAATGGTTGTAGGTGATGGAGGTTAATTTCTCAAAAAATGTGCACTAAAATTTTCCGAAATTTCTTGGGCATGTTACTATTATCCATATGCATCTCCCCCTGAAATAGTTTGGAAAATGGATATACAATTTTCAAAATATACGAAAAATAATTTTTTGCTATGTGTATTTTCACTTCCTGTAGCAAAATAGAGCCTTCTTGTAGCATTTTAGGACAAGAAGGAAAATGAGTGGTAAAAGCTTCAGTATGATGAATGGATGGTGGAAATATATGAGGATGATGGATTGGAATGGCCTTGGTCCTTCTGTAACATCTGAGCAAAGGAGGAGAAAGTCCATGTTTGACTTCCTTTGACTAGGCTTTTGATCAACTTTTCTTTTGGTGGCTAACTTGTTTTTTTTTCTTGTAGAGTTTGGAGAGTGCTTACATTCATGAGAGAGAGATACACTAAAGAAATATTTTTTAGTATTTTTTTCCTTTTTTCTTCTAGGCCTACTAGTCGCCTCAATGAGGTTTTCAGCTAGTAGGTCTACCTAGGCACCTCAAAGGACGTTTTCACATAGGATATTTTATTTTTCTCTTTTTTTCTCTTTTTTCCCAACCCATTGACCACCTCAAGGAGGTTTTCAGTAAATGAGCCAATATCACGCACCTCAAAGGAGGTTTTCACTTGGGGTTTTATTTTTTCCTCTTATTTTCCATTTAATTTTTTTTTTTATCCTACTCTACTTGAAAAACAAAATCTCTTTCAAGTATAAGAATACTTCCAATGGAGCCATGTGCACATCAATATGACAGATAAATTGATGTGTAGGCTTGAAATATGCACTTTGATATGTACTTGAATTTTAGATACCAAATGCTTTGATTGAGATGAGATCAGGAATTGTTGAAGAAGAGTGTGTGGCTGCAAGTTATTGATTGTCTGGAACCATGTTTCAATATAGATTTGATTCCCATGGTCCACTTGTTGATTTCGATCATCTTGGATGTCTTCTTCTTCCATGAAGTTCATATCTGCTTCTTTTTGGTGATTATTCTCTTGAACACATGGAGGATCTGATGGTAAACATGAGGGAACTTTATCAATCTCTGATTTTGATGTTTGCTCTTCATCAAGGGTAGCCAATGATTCTTTGGTCTTCTCATTTGAATCTTCTTTTCCTAAATGTTGTCATTCAATGACATCAAGAGAATCTCTTTTATGAAAATCTCTTCTTTAGCTAAGATGAATACCATTGAGATCAAGAGGAGATGTTTGGAAGTGTTGTGCCTCAACATTGTAAGTAGGTTGAGCTACTTCCTTGTGTGGGTTTGGAAATGGTGGTACAAGTAATTGAGTGAGAATGGATCTTTGAGATGGATGTGTTTGGGTTTGTGGTTGTGGTGAAGGTGGATGGTAGGGATAACATGGAGTTGGGTATGGAGGATACTGAGGAAAATATTGAGGATATTGTGGATGACTCCCATAAGTTCCTTGCTAACCTTGTTGCCAAGATTGGTTTTGGCGTTGAGATGGCCAAGGCTACCAAGGAAAGGGTGTTCCAATTACATTGAGATGGATGTGCATAAGATTGAAAATGTGAATTAGGTTCTTGCATCATATCATGTTGGATAGGTTTCCATGGTCCTCTTGGAGCTACGTAGCATAAATGCATTGGCAATTGACTTGCTCCATTATTCTCTTGGTAAACGTCTCTCGACATTGGTAATGAGGAGCAATATTTAACATCATGTTATTCTACATGGAAAACACGTATATAAACATATACTTTTTGCTCATTTTGTATTCTTAACATTTCTACTTGTTCACTTAGATTGCTAAGAATTTATGTTTTAAAGTTATCAAGCAAATTTCCAAGTTTAGCTTGACTTACCGATCTTGATGTTGATTGACTTACTCTTGCCCTTCCTCTTGATATGTGTTTGCATGTTTCCCAAATTTCTTCAAATGATAATTGGTATACATCACCTCTACTCATGAGATCAAGGAAATCAATCCATTCATCCCTACATTCTAAGTAAGAGGGATTTTAGTGTGTTAGATCCTGAATGTCGGATCCTCAATGCTCTCATATTCTTTTTTATTCATTCTAAAGATTTCTTCTTTAAGATCATGCTATTTATATTTTTCTAGAAAT
Organism: Pinus taeda; assembly: GCA_000404065.3. Taxonomy (NCBI): domain Eukaryota; kingdom Viridiplantae; phylum Streptophyta; class Pinopsida; order Pinales; family Pinaceae; genus Pinus; species Pinus taeda. The sequence goes on along the minus strand of APFE031315584.1, from coordinate 128,239 downwards.
ATCCTTTGCATATCATTCCATGATATTATTGAATTAGTCCCTAAACTCATGAACCAATTAAGAGTGTTGGCATTATGATACAGGTGTTGTCCTGGATGGAAAATCATGTAGATGATAGTTCACAGTGCAATAGGTTAAACAACAAAGGATTACATATCAGACTCTAGAGATTGAAGAAAGAGAGGTATACGCTGGTTCACTTTGTCAAAGTGGCATATACACGCGGGAACACATAACAAAAAGAGTGTATACATATACACGCACTCTAGAAAATCAAGGTTTTCGTCCAAGGTATTAGTCTAGAGTATTTGGTCTATGGTATTGACCCTAGGTATTTGATCCAAGGTATTGGTCCTAAGTGGTTTCGGTCCAAGGTATTGGTCCTAAGTGTTTTTGGTCCAAGGTATTGACAAAGGGACTAAAGCTATATAAGGAGGAGAAGATCATAAGGCGAACTATACAAGCAATAAGATTTTAAAGGATATTTCTATCTGAAGTATATTTTATGTTGCAGGGTTATGTTCGGGACTAGATCTGAAATATTTATGTGCACCTTAAGTTCTATATTGGATCAGGATCATGAGACTTGAAATGACTTATTCTTGAATGATTCGATATTGGTTGAGACTAGATCTGATGTTTTGCACCTATTCTATTCGTTATTTATCATGATTTGGGTTTGTCTGAAGTCTGGAATTGCAACAAAGTTCTAAGTCAATATTTGCATATCTGTACGCAGGTTCGTCTCAGCCAAAGAGTGTATACACATAGTTTTAGTTCTTTCAAGTAACATATACAAAAGAAAATCTTCTTTTTCAGATCTGACTGATCTATATGATCAAATTCTGTTATTTTACTATTGTCTATCAATGAATTCTTCTTAGATCTGAATGCAAAACTGAATGCATAAGGTGGCTGGAATTTGATTGATTGATTGTATAAGTGAGAAGAAGTGATCTCTTTCCCTATCTACATAAATCTCTATAAGTTGACAATAGATTTTCAGTATATTGATGGTTGGTACAGACTTGATTCAAAAGTTTATGTTTACAGTAGTTTTTAAGGTATATGCAGGTTTAATTAATGGAAGTAGCATATACACGCAGTTTGGGTTCAGCCAAGTAGCGTATACACTCTAATGCATGATTTTTGGGGTTACAACTGGTTCTGAATGATGATGTAGGGTTCTGGGTTCAGCACAGTGTTTTAGGGTCAATGATCTGATTGTTCAGATTAACTTAATATTGGTTGATGCAATTTAATTTTAAAAGTTTTGATGGGTCTAGTGTGAAAATTTGATGAAACGTGGCCTTCATATTGTGGTGTTGTGATCCAAGAGTATCCAGTTTGAAAATTCATGAAACATGGTCCCTCATGGAAGATTAGAGTTTTTTGTAGGTTGGCACCTATGTACTAGTAAACATATTGGCTAGTACAAGAGCTAGGGGGTTGTAGCTCCCTTCCAGTAGAAGTTGGATAACGAGAGAAGGTTGTAACCTTTTGCAGGTAGAATCCTGCATACTGGTATCAGTCTGCAGTAGTACAAGATTGTAAATAGATTTTCTTATTATTAAAAGAAGTCAGAGACGATAGCAACATGTGGTTTTTACCCACATTGTGTTTCCACCTTAAATATTGGTGTTCATGTGTGTTGCTTATGTGTGATTCTTTATTCTGCTTTTACTGCACTGTCTAATAAGTTTCTGATGTACTATTTTAAGCTCAACACATGATAAATTGTCTAAATCACAAGTTCTCTTGATATACGCTGGTTTATTTAATCATAGTTGCGTGTACACACTAGTTCACTTCATTGAAGTAGCGTATATAAATTTGTTTGGAAAATAAAATTATTCATCTGATAATACTGGTTCACCCCCCTATCAGTATTATTTCCAAGAATTGGTATTAGAGCAGGTCCTTTAGAAGAAGCTTGATCACTCGAAGGGAGATCCATCAACATGAATAATCACGAAATCATGGGATCCATCAGACCACCAATCTTTGATGGGAGAAACTTTTTTTATTGGAAAATAAACCACAACCTATCTACAATCTCTTGGAATGGATGTCTGGGAAATTGTGGAAGGAGGATATACATTTCCAACAACAATTCCTATAGATGCGGCAGGTAAAAAGCAATATGAAACCAATGCCAAAGCTATCAATACTTTATTGTGAAGTTTGTCACAATCAGATTTGGCCAAAGTCATGTAGCTCAAATCAACCAAAGAGATATGGGACAAAGTCGTTCAGAGCTAGGAAGGAGACTCTCAGTTAAAACATGCTAAGCTTCAAATTCTCAGAATTCGGTATGAAACTCTTAAGATGCATAGTGATGAAAGTATAGTTAGTTACTTCTTACATATAGATGAGGTTGTTAATTGTATGAAGAATCTGGGTAAAGATATAAAGGAAGTTACCTTAGTTAAGAAAATTTTGAGATCCTTGTCTCCTAAATTTGAATCAAAAGTGTCTGCCATAATGAAAAACAGGATCTATAGAATATCACTATGACACAACTTCACGGAATCTTAACTGCATTTGAGATGAGAAAAGGAGGTCCATAGATATGAGAGAAGTTGCATTTAAAGCTTCAGTAAAAGGAAAGGAAGAACACAATGAATCAGGACACATTTCAAAAGAAGAAGATGAGGTAAATTTTGTCAAGAAGCTCCAATGGTGTTCTGGAAGGTTTAGAGGTAAGCTACCTTTCAAGTGCTTTTCTTGTAGCAGAGTCGGTCATTATGCTGCCAGATGTCCTCATAAATATAAATATGAAAAAGGAAAGGAATATGCAAAAGGGAATAGGAAACAAGTTGTGAATAAAAGGAGTTACTATACTCATGAAGATAGTGATGGTTTATCGAATAATGATGAAGATGAAACTGGACAAGATTACAAACTTCTCATGGCTTATGATAGCAATGATTTTTGGGATATTTTAGAAGAGGATAGTGATGGTTTATCTAATAGTGATGATTATATACTTCTCATGGCTTATGATGATGATAATTTTTGGGATTCCTTTAGAAGAGGAAAACTTTCATGAAGAAATCTCTAAACTCAAAACCTATTTAGAAGAAAAGAATATGATTATAGATACCTTGACATACCAACATGCTGAAAAAGAAAAACACAATGAAAATCTAGAATGTGAAATTGTGGGTCTAAGAAAGGATCTTGAGAATACAAAATATCTCAATCTTAGATTTTCTAAAGGATCAGAAACTTTAAATGAAATTATCAAAGTTCAACATTCTCCTCTGATAAATACAGGTCTTGGATATACTGAAGAAGCATCTCAATCATAGAAGCCATCAAACCTCCACCAAAAGCTATCTTGACGCAGCAAAGACCAGTGAACAGTATGAAAATCATCAGGAAAAGCATAAAGCTGATCACCAGGTAAATCATACTCAATTTACTCCAAGGATGAATAGAAGCCACAACCAACCTCAGGAAAATAATACTCATTTTGCTCCAAAGATGAATATCGATAGAAACTACAATCAATAGTTAAATAGATTCGATAGTCGCAGAAATTTATTTAATGGGCAATGTTTTTCATGTCATAATTTTGGGCACAAAGCTGCTCAATGCATTGCTTACAAAACCATCATGACTAGAGAAGCATGAAATCAAAGGAATGTAACAGGGATCAAGAGAATTTCCTATAATAACTTTTCTCCTCTTGAAAATGAAAAAGAATGTTCAATCTGTAACAACTTTGGTCTTGAAGAATCTGAATGTAGGAGCAAATTTCAGCAAAAGGAGCAAACACCATTAAATCCCAAGATATGGAGAAGGAAAGAACCTCAAACAAAAAGATGTGGTATAGCCTTGTATGCGGAAGGGCAAGAAAATTAGTGGTACATCGACAGTGGATGCTCCAAACACATGACATGTGACAAAGAGAAACTTCACTCATATAATGCCTTAAAAAAGGAAAAGAATGTCTCATTTGGAAATGACACTCCAGCTGTCATAAAACGTAAAGGTTCTATTTTCTTGAAAGAAAAGGTTAAAGCTAGGAATGTTATGTATGTAGATGGTTTAAATCATAACCTATTGAGTGTCAGTTAAATGTGTGATCAAGGAAATGAAGTGGTGTTTCGATTAAACAGATGTGTTGTTCGTGAGCTTGATACGTGAGAGACAGTGATCAAAGGTACAAGAACTGCAAACAAATTATACATACTCAAGGGAGGACAACAACAGTGCTATCTAAGAAAAAATGATGAAAAATGGATGTGGCATAGAATATTGGGACATCTAAGATTTTCTCAAATAAGAAAAGCACGCAGAGTCAAGGTTTTTCGTGATCTTCCAGATATCAGCATCCCAGAAAATATAATATGCAAACCATGTGAAATCAGTAAGCAAACTAGAGTTCACTTCATGGAAAAAGAAGGGTAAGCTAGTAAGCCTCTTGAACTTGTCCATATTGATTTATGTGGGCCAACAAGGAAAAAGTCACCTCGTGGAGAAGAATAATTTATTTTGTTCATTTATGATTTTTCCAGAATGTGTTGGATAGGTCTTCTAAAGCATAAATATGAAGTATTTGAAAATATCCAAGCCTTCAAAGCTTTGATTGAAAATGAATCATATCTAAAAATCAAATGCCTCAGATATGATCGAGGAGGGTAATTTATATTGGATGAATTCTTTGACTTTTGTGAACAACGTGGAATAAAAAGGCAATTCTCCACCGCAAGGACTCGTCAGAAAAATGGTGTGGTAGAAAGAATGAATAGTACAATTCAACAAATGGCTTGAGCTATGCTAGATGAATCTGGAACTATGACAACCTTCTGGGGTGAAGCTGCATTCGCTGCCATGACTATTCTCAACAAAGAAAATGTTTGGGTAAATAGCACTCAAACTCCACATGAACTTTGGTATGGTAAGACTCCTACTGTAAAATACTTTAAAGTTTTTGGAAGAAAATGTTTTATCAAAAGGACTGATGAAAAACTTTGGTAGGTTTGAACCCAAAGTAGATGAAGGTATTATTCTTGGTTATTCTTCCAGAAGTAAAGGATATAAATGCTATAATAAAAGACTTGGAAAAATTGTTGAAAGCATTGATGTTGTAGTTGATGAAGCATGCAAAAATCCAAAATAGATAAAATCAACAGAATATTATGACAATGAGGAAGATGGGGATTAATTTCCCACATCAAATCAAAATCATATTGAAGAAGAAACCAATGAAGCACCAGAAGAAGATATAATAGTAGAAGAAAAGGATTTTTCTAGGTATGTTCAGAAAAATCATCCAGAAACTCAAATTTTAGGGGAAAAGGAGGTAGGTGTACAAACAAGAAGAACTATTACAGTGACCTCAAGCTATCTAGCATTACTATCCTCCACCAAACCTCAAAATGTAAATGAAGCATGAAAATATGAATGCTGGGTCAAGGCCATGGATGAAGAACATGAGAAAATTGAAAAGAATGATAATTGGGAATTAGTTCCTAGACCTCATGATAAAAATATTATAGGAACTAAACAAATTTTCAAGAACAAGCTGAATGAAAATGGAGAAGTCATTAGAAACAAGGCCAGACTTGTTTGTAAAGGGTATGATCAACAAGAAGGTATAGATTTTGAAGAAAATTTTGTACCTGTTACCAGATTTGAAGCCATAAGGATGTTTCTTACTCTTTCCAGCTTTCAGAAATTCAAATTATACCAAATGGATGTAAAATCAGCCTTCCTTAATGTATATTTAGAAGAAGAAGTTTATATTGAATAGCCAGAAGGATTCATTCTTGAAAACGATGAAAAACCTGTATGCAGACTCAAAAAGGCCCTCTATGGTTTGAAACGGGCTCCAAGTGCCTGGTGTTACTTCCTTGACAAATATCTACACCAACAAGGTTTTACAAAAGGTTCTGCAGATAGCAATCTATATACAAGATTGCAACTGATAAATTGCTATTATTATTGTTTATGTTGGTGATATCATTTTTGGTAGCAATGAAGAATCCATGAGTCAGAATTTTGCTTCAGTAATGCAGCAAGAATTTGAAATGTCCTTGTTTGGTGAACTTACCTATTTTCTTGGTCTACAAGTTCAACAAACTAAAGATGGTATTTTTCTTTGATAAACCAAATATCTCAAACAGATCTTAAAAAGGTATGGAATGGAAGATTCTAAACCTATATGTACCCCAATGGTATGATGTAGTCTCAGCTCAAATGATGAATCAATAGCAGTACATCAACCAACTTAGAGATCCATGATTGGTTGTCTGACTTATCTAACAAGTACCCAACTTAACATCATGCATACAATAGGAATAGTTGGGAGATTCCAAGCAAATCCAAAGGAATCACACCTTCAAGCAGTCAAAAGAATTTTCCAATATCGTCAATGAAATTAGTACTTTGGACTATGGTATCTTAGAGATGAATATCTTACTCTTCATGCATATTCAGATGTAGATTGGGCAGGAAGTATTGATGATAGAAAAAACACTAGTGGTGGTGCATTCTATAGGGGTTCCAGGTTAGTGTCTTAGTTCAACAAGAAACAAAGTTCACTTGATTTATCTACAGCTGAAGTAGAATATGTGGCTGCATCTTGTTACACACAACTACTTTGTATGATGAAAACTTTGCAAGAAATTCAGATCACATGTACTCCACCCATCTCCATTCTATGTGATAATATAAGTGCCATCGATATTTCAAAGAATCCAGTCATGCACTCCAAGACCAAGCACATACCCATCAATTACTATTTTCTATGTGAACAAATGCTTGAACAAAAGGCCAAATTGTAGTATGTTCCCTCCAAAGAACAGGTTGCTAATATATTCAGTAAACAACTGCCCAGAGAAACGTTTGAATATCTCATACAGAAGCTGGGAATAGTTGCTGCATCATCCTACTGTTAAATCCAGTTTTTCAGAGGAAGGTTATTATAAACACATTTCATGAAGTATAGTAGCGTATACACATGGGATTTTGTGGGTGAAGTAGTTTTATGTTTTTCTATCAAGAAAAATAGTGGGCCAGACTCTGATATGGGTGCTCTGTTTGATTTTGATGATTACAGTCAAACAATATGCCTTGTTCATTAATTTTTATCTGACTCACAAAGATGCCTTGATTATTGACTTGTTAACATTGCACAGGTATCACAGGTTCGGGGGGAGCATTAGCCCTCACATGCATTCTGCATTGTTGGCATTATGGTTGTTGAGTCCAGCTACGGCTTCAGATATTTATACCATTTGTTGCTTAAGTCATGTAAAGTCTAGAGTGTGATATGTCTTCTCATACATTTTAATGAGTCTTATTGGACAAATGATGTAGTTTGTATCCACACTTTGCATGGGATCGATGATGTAATATTTATTGTATTTCTGTCATGTATAAATAATTGGTATACCCCCACTTGGTTGGGTGGATGAGTCAAAACTGGTGTATCCCCACTTGCTTGGGACATTGATGTATATATGATTCATTCACGATAGGAAGGTCATACTCACTTAGTTGAGTTATCGAGTCATGTTATTCTTTTGAAAAAAAAAAATTTACAGACTCTGCATGTGCTCAGGGGGAGCATGAACCTCACATGGACGGTTTAGTGCATCTCAGCATGAACAAAGGGGGAGCTTAATCAGAAAATTCAGCATATACTCAGGGGGAGCATGGACAACATAATGTATATAAAAAGGGGAGAATATCTTGGTCTGCCCTTTGCCCTTGATGTCAAAGTGGGAGAGTGTCTTGTTGTTGTTGTTGCCATCAAGTCTAAAGGGGGGGATTGTTGGCATTATGATACAGGTGTTGTCCTTGATGGCAACTCACATAGATGATAGTACAGGTTAAACAGAAAAGGGTTACAGATCAAAATCTAGATATTGAAGAAAGAGAGGTATATGTTGGTTCACTTTGTCAAAGTAGCGTATACACACAGGGACAAAAAACAAAAAGAGTGTATATGTATACACACACTTTCAGAGAAGGAAAAGTGCGTATGGGATGGAAAAGCAAGGTTTTGGTCTAGGGTATTTGGTCTGTGGTATTGACCCTAGGTATTTGATCAAAGGTATTGGTCCTAAGTGGTTTTGGTCAGAAATGGAAATGTTGGAAATGGAAACCTTAACCTATTGCAAGAAACAAAATTCAAGGAAGGCAAAAATATTCTAATTGCATAAATTAAATATGATTAACTGAATATCAATCATTACATTAAAATATTTTATATCCATTGACAGAGTTCATTGGATGTGGCAATCAAGAAAATCATTATTGTGTTATCCAATTCATAAATTTTTCCATTAACCCAATTGGTTGAGATATTTTGCATGGGTAAAAAGGTAATTCCTAAGTGGTGTTTATTCCTCCTCAACCATTGATTTAGAGACTAGGGGTCATTATTTGACCCTAAGGGATGAAAACCAACCTTTTTAAGCAAATATGTGTAAATATATATATGTCAGAAGAGTGCTAGAGGAATCTGCTACATGAAATAAGTTTGCTACAGGAAGATATAATTCACCAAATGACCAAGAAAATCAAACTCAATTTGGATGGGATTTTTTTTTTTATTGACTAGGATGTATTAGGTCTCCATTCCAAGTGAAACCACTCAAAAATACCTCTATTAAGAGATGCTAAAAAATAGCAGAAAATTACTAGTCTAAAATCTAGAAATTCGAGAACTAGTGAGCTAGTTAATCTTTCAAATGCCTAACCTAATCAAGTACGAATGAAATAGGGTAAATTTTTTTATTAACTATAATTTTGTTTTGATCTAATTCAAGTGGAATCAACTCTATTGAATCTCGATAACATGTTCTAAGAAAAGAACAAATTTACTACTATTTGCCACAAAGGACTTTTAGAAACTAGGATTTGGGAATAAGCAAACTAATCCTATTAGCTCAATGATTACTATGACATTACAAAGCTGTTAGAAGGATGAAATCATGATTTTGATCCTGTAAAATAATTTTTTTCAACCATTTAACCCAATCCTACAACAAGAAATCATCAACACTAAATGCAGAAATAGAAAAAGACAAGAACATGAGATGCATGTGAATAAGAAGTGAAAGGAAGAAAAGTAAATAATACAAAAGGGCTCTAAGGCTCCTGGGATGGCTAGTCCCAAGGAAAATAAAAGTCCTATGAAGGAGACCAATATTTATAAGCTGAACATGACACCAATCTTCATTATTTCCATCAATACAATTACATCCATGAAACAAATGAAAGTGGAGCTCCAAAAATACAAGTTCTCTCCACAAGAAGACTAATCAAAATCAATCCCTAGAGGAAAATTCAACTTGGTACTTATAAAAAATGATTAGGAAGCATTGCCCAAGAAAGGAGGAAGCTTCCCCCCCAAAATCCCTCAAATAGTGGATCTGGTTCCCAACACTAGGAATCTACATTAAATGACAGGGAACACATTCCTAGATTTTCTCAATCAATGGAGCTCCAAAATCTGTGCAATAATTTGAGAACATCTTGTTGATTTATTATCCAATATTGTTCCTCCTGTAGTATGGAGAAAGTCTCTAAATGATATCCTCCTCCAAATTTCCATAATATTCCCAATATTCTCACAATATTATGCAAAAATAAATAATATTAGGCACAAATATGCAATTATCCACAAACCTTCCTAATGAACATATCAAAGTGAAAAAACATTATTAAGTTTAGAAGGCGAGGTTTAATATAGACTTCATGTTTCTAAGAAAGGTTAGATGTGCCTTAATTTATGTCTAATTTGGAGGCCCATCAAGTTAGATGCATCATTGATACAATTCATAGACCTTCCATCCCTAACTATGAAGAAAATTGTCCTGTTTGCGAAGATGAAAAAGACATAAATAACTTCATGTAGGACCATGAAATTTCCCACTCAAGAGAGAAGGACGTCATAAATGAGAAACACTTTGACAGGAATGATTCTAGCATTACTAATAGTAACCACAAAAACCCTGACATGCTAGATCTAAACCTCAGATCTATGACCTCTCTGCAAATCATCAAGATTGGCAAAAACCTCTCTAGAAGGGAGAAGGAGGAGCTCGAAAACCTTCTCAAAGAGCTTAAGGATGTCTTTGCCTGATCATGTGATGAATTAAAGGCATATAGCTCTAAGATTATCCAACATAGCATTCCTCTCAAGGAGCGGGTGAAACTTGTTAAGAGAAAACTAAGAAGGATGAATCCAAAAACCATTCCTTTCATAAAGGAAGAGTTCCAAAAAATGGTTGACACAGGGATCATTGCCCCCATTATACATTTGTCATGGATCTCCAACCCTATGATCACTTGCAAAAGGACTGGTAATATTAGGATGTGAATTGACTTTAGGGACCTTAAACGTGGATGCTTAATGGACAATTACCCTTTTCCCAACATGGAAAACCTACCACAAAGAATAAATGGGTCTCAAATGATGTTGTTCTTGGATGAATTCTATGGATACAATCAAGTCATTCTCAAAGAGGAAGATCACTTGAAAAATTCTTTTAATACACCATGGGGAACATACATGTACCTTAGAATTCCTTTTAACCTCCTTATCATTGGCTTTACCTTTCAAAGGGCCATGGACTTCACCTTCAGAGAGCTCATCGAGAACCATGGAAATCTATCAAGATGATTTGACCGTGGCCTCCAAGGAAATAAAAGGTCATTTCAAGAATCTACAGAAGGTATTTGAAAAATTTGGACAATACAACATATCTCATAATCCTAAAAATTCAATCTTTGGTGTGGACAAAGGTAAATTACTTGAGCATGTAGTCTCCAAAGATGGGATTAGAATTTACCTCGAGAGAATCCAAGCTATCATCAATATTCCTTATCCCAAAAATCAAGATGCTTTAAGTTCATTCTTTTGCAAAATCAATTTTGTAAGAAGATTCATACCAAACTTTATTGAAATTGTCAAACCAATGAGTGACCTCTTGAAGAAAAACATCCCGTACACGTGGTATCCTACAACGAATGAAGCCTTTGAGGAAATAAAGAAAAGGATTGCTTCTACTCCTATCCTTGTTAGCCTTGACTACAATAAGGATTTTATCATCTATTCCTTTGCCTCTAAAGACACTATTGTTGGGATAGTTATGCAAAAGGATGGTGATGGGACTGAAAGACCGATAGCTTTTATGAGCAAAGTGCTCTGTGACGCTGAAACAAGATACACCATCACCAAAAAATAAGCATATTCCCTTTTCAATTCTGTCAAGCATTTCAGGGATTATGTCGGGTACAATAGGATATATGCATATGTCCCGTAACTTGCTATCAAATATGTGTTTTCCCAATCTGATTGTCTTGGATCTAGGGGAAAATGGGTGTCCAAAATCCAAGAATATGATTTTGATATTTTCCCAAAAAAAATTATCTGGGGCTAGGGCTTGGCCGAAATGATGATTGAAAACAATAATGAGGCCATTAGAGAAGGAGACTTAAGAGAAACTATGTGGTACTACCATCGAACTCGAGGAAGATGAATGGTACAAGGACATAGTCTATTATTTTTGCAACACATCTACCCCTCCTCACTTAACATACCACAAAATAAGATCCTTAAGGCTGAAGGTGTCTAAGTTCTTCCTAACCCAAAATGCACTCATGTGGATGAGCCCTAATGGGGTAATCCTTAGGTGTGCCAATAAAGAAGAATCTGAGAAATTACTAAAAAGGTTTCATGTTGGGTTTTGTGGGGGACATTATGCTACTCGAACCACCACTCACAAGATTTTTATGGCAGACTACTGTTGGCCCACCATCTTTGCAGATACCTTGAACTTCGTAAAAAATTTCCAACCACGCCAATTCTTTGCAAGAAAGAAGCATTTGGTAGCCATGCCCTTGGAAAATGTGGTGGTGGACAACCCCTTTTGGCAATGGTTCATGGAATTCATCGGTGAGTTCACGGAAAATTCAAGTCATGGCCATTAGTGGATCCTCATTGAAACCAATTATTTCACCAAATGGGTGGAGGTCGTACAACCCAAAATAACAATTGACCAGGTAGTCATGAATTTCCTTGAGGAAAAAATCATTACTAGGTTCGGGGTTCTTGCCAAGATGTGACTAACAATGCCAAATGTTTTGATTCTATGACTCTCACATCCCTTTATAACAAATATGGTATAATAATGTCTCCCTCCTATAATTATTACCCACAAGGTAATGGCCAAGCTGAATCAAGCGCCAAGAACCTCATTAGGATCATCAAGAGAACTATGGACAAACATAATAGGGATTGGGATAACAAGATAAAATATGACTTGTGGGCTGACATAACCACCATAAAGGCTTCTAGCGATTTCAGCCCCTTTCAATTGGTGTATGGGTCTGAGGCCAAGCTACCTATGTAGCTCCAACTACCTATCCTTGAGTGCTTAAAATCTTTCCCCGAGCAACAAGTTTCTATACAATCCTGTGTTGAACAAATCATTGAAAGTGATGAAAACATGAGGAAATCCATTGATAAGATTGCTCATGGTGATGACAATATGAAAACCACATTTTACAAACACACGCAAACTAGAACATTAATTAAACACACAAACTCGAACATTTAAACCCGAGGACATTGTAGTCTTGTGGGATAAAATAAGGGAGAAGTTGGGTGTGTAGAAAAAATGGGATAACATATGGATAGGGCCTTTCAAGATAAATGACACCCTAGGGATAAACTCATATCACTTGGAAACTAAATAAGATGAGTCAGTTCCTCTTCCTGTAAATGTACAACTCCTAAAGGAGTACTTTCTTGAAGGCACTTGACTTTGTATGATATGCATATTAGGGTAGGATGCATTACATGATGTTTTTTTGCATTAGAACTAGCCACACATGGTGTTTCTCATTATAGATAAGATTGCATTTAGGTAAAAAAAATAAAATTGCATATTTTATTTATTGTTGGTTCATGAGCTAACATTAAGCATAGGTGATCATAAGACACTGTGAAAAACATGCTGCCTCATGGCTTTGATCTCTTACATCTAAAGATAACAGACCTATGATGAGCAAGAGATTTCTGGAGTTCTCATGACCTCACGTTGGATCAGCCTCATCTACTTCTTCTAGAGATCACATCCCAGTTGGAGCCAAATGTTATCCACCACTTCTTAGGTGATATCCTAGGAGAATTTTTTCTCCATAATGAGCCCTATCCAACAACCAATAGCCCCTTGCAGCCTCCTGCTATCTCGTTGTGCCATTTCTCTACCACCTAAGCCAGCGATGTGGTCCCTAACCCACCTTTATTCATTGTATGTCTGAAGGTGGGCATCGTGAATCTAAAGGTATGTCTTTTCATTTGGTAATTGAGTATTGGGTTTACTTATCATCGATACTTCTGGGTATGGATTGATGGGGGGATGTGGTAGAAAGGGTGCACTTAGTTTGTGCTTTTGTCATCTTGATATCATTTTGGTGTTACCCTTGGATCTTAGTCTCGTGGGATCTCCTTTATTGACCCTTTGGTTCTAAGGTGGTACTACATGGGAAGCCTCAACTTTGGGTGCATGGTCTCACTCCTTTACCCGCATATATTACACCCTTTCAACTCACAATACCCCATTCATCATTCCTCCCACCTGGTTCCACATTTCCATTCTTGGTCCACATAGGACCAACCTCCCTATCCCCTTCCCCCCACCTTAGTTCAGGCCTGGAATGATGCCTCAAAGGTTGAATCAGTTAAAAGAAAAATAAAAAAAAACATAATTTTCCACACTTAACAAGAAATTTTACCACAAAATGAAAAATATGGTTGGGACAAAATAATTAATACGTGGGAAAAAACGAATGCATGAGCTCTATCCCAATCCATGGTCATCACCCTAGTTCCATAGGCCCTACATGAGCCTCCTTTATCATTTAGGAACCTAAGATTGTCCGAAACCTTGGAGGACAATGAATGCCCTAACCAAAATGGTAATCATTGCTATATATTACACATCATACCCTTGTCCCTTGAGCCTCAAGAAGTTAATTAGAGAAAATTCATAAAACGAAAAAGGCATATATAGAAAGGTGTAAAATTCAAGGTTAGGACACCTCATGTACCATTATTTCTCTCTCCCAATAATTACATACCCAGGTGTGGGGTTCCCCTTATCTAGCTACCCCTATTCCCCAATATGTGGCCCATGATTTCCCCTCTCACTCCCTACTCCATTCCACTTATTTATCACTTTCTACCCCCATTAGAGGGATGTACCTTGGACATAATATCTATTGGGTGCATGAATTGCTATCAGGCAGACTCCTTCAACAATTAATTGTCAACTCGGGGGTTTCGTAAACTTAGAGACGAAGCACAGGAAATGCCATAAATGATATGAACTTCTCCAAACTCTATTCCTACTTCCTTATTTGCAATCTTGCATAATAAAAAAGAAAATATCACTCGACAATTTACACCAAAGACATTCTAGTGTTGGAATATGAAACAAAGTACTTTTGCAAGAAAATGAATGAAAGGAATTCTCAAGCCTCTTACAAACAATTTTTGATTAATGAAAATGTAAATCTATGTTTTCCTTCAGTATAATTGTGTGCCAGTTTAATAGTTGGACCCTTGAAGATATCTGACTCCTTATATATTTTTTTCTCCCTGCACTAAGCTATTATTCTTGTACTTCTGCAATGTGCTTGCACTAGTACCAGAGCAAAGCTTGGGTGATGGAAGTGTATTTTACACCTGTACTGAAGATTTATGTCATCATGCTAGAGCTCTAAGCCTCAAGGCTAGAGAACTCTATTCCTGTATCAAGATATTGATTCCTATATCAGGACATAGGTTCATGCACCAAGTTTTCCAATCCTTCTTTTGAGAAAATAAAGAATGTTTTAACCAGGAAAAAAAACTTGTAAAGGTGAACATAACTTCAAAATAAATTCCTCAACCCAAAATATGCTTCAATCAATATTAATGTCTGGAACAAGAATTAATTTCCAAATTCAAAGTGCACTCTTTCTTTAATTAAGGAACTTATGCATGTAATATAAAAGATCATTTAATTGTGACAACATGATTCAATCCTGTAATAGTTATCCACACAAAGTGATCTTCATTCATAACCTTCTTAATTCAAAAAGATTCCCTTTAAGAATAATTACGCATAAATCTGATCTTTCCTAAACAACATAAAGTGCAGGTGTTACAGATCCATTTGGGCACATCAACCCCAACTTACAGATCAATACTATTAGGGCTCATCAACCCCTAATTCAGTTGTGTCATGCTCTAAATAAGTCAACCATCAAAATGCCTAGCTTCCTAAGAAGTTCCATGACTAAAATCATCTAGAAACTGCCTCAAAGAAGATCAGCGCAGGTAAGCCTTCATTAGGGTTCACTACAATGCAAACCATACACTGATAGGGTGCTCTGCAGCACACTTGGTCCCTCTTTGTCCTGTGCTGAGCGAATTTGAGTGAATTTCCATTGGGGTTTGAAAGATTCCTTATCCATTGGATGCCTCTAGAAGTTTCTCAAGGCTATCTACTCGTTTGAGCTCGTATTTGGATGAGGAAGGGAGTTAAGGAACATCAATCCCTTATCCCTTCCTCCATGGAGCTAAATTCTAAGTTTGGGATGGCATTCATTATCACCATTTATGGCATAACTTCCTTCATTCACCTATAAAAATACCACTCATTCAAGTGATCAGGGGCTGGAAATTATTGTATTATAGGGAGATGTTGTTAGAATGATACTTGAGTTGATTTCAATTATTGTAATGATGTAAAAATGTCTTTCTTGTTATGAGGAGAGGATGGGATTAAACTAGAGGAGTGATGTTGAATTGAGCAATGGGTTGTAACTCTTCCTTTTACTAATAAAGTGTTCAAATTTTTTTCCATATGCTTGTGTTATTCATTTATGCTTTCATATGTGTATCATGTACTTGATTCCATGTTATGTTTAATCAATAGATCATTATCATATGCTTTGATTGGTTACTGTCTTCTACCTCTGTGTAGGTACTCTTCAAGTGGATTAAGTACGGAGAGGAGTGACAGAGTTGGTCAAGGGAGATAAGGAGCAAACGAAAGCTACAGGTAGGATTCCTTGCCTCATATTTAATCTATTGATCACAGGAAAAGTAGAGAACTCTTTAAACTATTTTTCTAGAGTTAGCTACTAGTCTAGGGGTTTAAGAATTTATCCGTAGACACTAAAACTTCCCAAAATAGTAGGCAAAGACCAGTGTGTCACAACAGCGTCTGGTTTTTTATTATCAAAAGTATTTTTAATTCAAGATATCAATAACAATTTGGAATGAAAGTCACACTCTTTAGAATCACATTAAGACTCATCAAATACATATAAGAATACAAGTCTATTATTGTAATGAACCAGAGGAAACAATCTGCAAGACAGTAAATGAAATAGTGTAGGAATGCGTGCTTGCATGATCTAGGCAAAAAATGAGATTAAACTTCAAAGAAGGAAATCATAATATTAAACTTTAATAAATCATGCACACGAGGGATCTGTCACACTATAATGAAATTATATTCAAACTTTGTAGAAGAATAAAAGAAACATCTATTTACTTCACAATTTGCATTAAAAGAAATTAACACTCCTTAATTGAAAAAGAAGAACATGAGGGAGAACGAGCTGGGTTGGCTGGGCCCTAGCCAACCAAATTGTTTCCCTAATTAGGAAATGTAAAGATTTAACTCTTTAATCCATGCATCGACACAGAATTACAATGCACGATTGAGAAATCATGGTGCAGTTCCTTTCTATTAATGATCAACCAATATACATCATGAATTTGAATCCAGCCTAGAACGAGGGCAATAACAGCAAAATTACAAAAGAACAGAGTCATAGTATCCTTGTTATAGCTATCGTTCGCTACCATTTTCTACTTGAGTCCCTTATTTTATACATTCATTCAAGCCTGCGGCTGTAACCAAATTACATCAACTGTTCCAATCTGAGCCTTTCGGCTATAAAGAAATAACAATAACACTTCGTACTAAGCCTTTTGGCTACAACAAAACACTATTATAGGTATTAAGTCAGTGCCCCAATCTCCACCATATTCCAGATTTTCCTCTCCATTCTGAGCCTA
Organism: Pinus taeda; assembly: GCA_000404065.3. Taxonomy (NCBI): domain Eukaryota; kingdom Viridiplantae; phylum Streptophyta; class Pinopsida; order Pinales; family Pinaceae; genus Pinus; species Pinus taeda. The sequence continues at coordinate 111,129 of APFE031315584.1, read as the reverse complement.
ACTCGAGTTGATCATTCTAGAACACGGTGTCTGCATGGAGTGGTGATATGTCATGATAGTTGAAGATTTTCCAACATTGCAGGAATCCTACTTGCACTCGACCATGCTAACGAGATGATCAATTCATTGTTTATTAAATAATTTTAGGAAGATAATTATTAGTTGCAAAGATTTAAAGGTATAAAATCTATGAAAATGATTAATTAAGCACATTCGTAACCCTTAAACATGAAACATAAAGCTAGTGCAAGAAAAGACATGATTCTTGGACTAGTGCAGGAATAGTGTTATCAGGAAATATAGTATCCATTCAGAGCTGCTAGTCCCACTAAGATGGGTAGCTATCTTAGAAACAAACAAACTAAAGTTACTCTTGTTTTCCTTTATGAGAAGTAGATAGGAGAGAAGTGGAGAATACCAACCTCGATCCTTCGCTTGGTTCCTTGCTTGTTTCCTCTCCCCTCTGATAGATCTTTGCCGCTCCTTCCTTACTTACCCCGCTTCAAAGAGCACCTATAAAGTCAAAGCATCATAATACCTTCAAAGTACAGAGATCTACAATCATAAACAACATAAGACCAGACATATATTGACCACACAAATGAATATATCATCAAACATACAAGAATGTGGAGGAAAACTTGAATAGCTTTATTGATAGAAAGAGTAGAAGAGAGGATTACAACCCTTTGATCTGACCTAGCATCATCCTCCCAGCATGAAAGCCCTTATTCACCTCATGAAAAGCGTATATCACCCAACACTATGATCTTCCACCAAGAAATCAACAACACTTCCTTACAAGATACAAAATTCCAGCCTCTGGATCTTTGGGATGAGGGATCCATATATAGATGTTTGTAGGGGGTGACTTTGCTTTTGGGATTTTGATTAGTTTCCTCTCTTTGATAGTTCTTGGTTCCACTTTGAGATTCATGATCTCGTACTAATCCCTGGGCAAATTCAGATAGGCAAGTGTCATAGGAGAAGTTTCTGGAAGATTCCATGATCATCCAGCTTGCAAACTATCTTTGCCATTTGTCTACTCTTGTCCATTGCACCCTACAGAAGGGATTTTTAGTATGCATCGCACTTTTTTCATGTGGCAGGTGAGATGCATCACACCCTTAGCACTGAGTAGTCTGTATGGTCTAGTTTTGATAAGTTCTGAGCAGTTTTCCATGGAGAACTTCTGGGAGATGATGTAATCAGCTGACCTTGTTCCTTTAGGGTGTGAAACAACACTTTTAGGGACTCAGAAGCCCTTGGTTTATGGACATATATGATTGGGGTTGCAGTGCCCAAATATGTATATAACAAATAGGGAGGTTTGCAAGGTAGAAACAAAGGTCTAAGGTTATGGTTTTGAAGGGAAAAAGGGTTAAAAATGAAGCAATTTAGACTACCAACATCCTCCCCTCCTTAAGATGTTGTGTGTCTCACACAACCTTTACCTGCTAGAAACAACCAAAACAGAAGGGCCTCCCTTTATTTCTGAACTTGTACACTGATCCCTAGTTTCATTATCTTTGCCTTCCTACTTCAAACCATTTTAAGTTTCTTGGTCACCTTATTAAGATGTTCATAACACTTCGAAGCCCGATATTTCCATATCTTAACTTGTATTTTACGTTACTTCACCTCCCCTACCAACTCCACATTTTCTCATTTTTGCACTGTACTCTTCTCTTTCATTGCTTGGTTTAACACCTCCAAGCCATAAACATGTTTCTTGAGTTCTTCTATCTGACTGTTCAGATAGAGGGTAGAGTTTTCCAATTTCAATTCCTTGGGCATAGATGTTTTGGTAGTTGATTCCATACATGTGCCATCTGTTAGCACTCAGAATGAACCTCAAGGCTAAGAAGAGGCAATTCTGAGGTAACCACAGACCAAGCTTTCGATTTGGCATCTAGCCCTGCCAGATCAGAGAGGGCTCTCTCTTTTCCAACAAAATGTGGCTACAATAAGTGAATATTAGGCTAGCTATGAAGTACAAGGATTTTATTGAAAATTGTGCGTCGAAAATAGTAAGAGAAGGGACCATTGGGCTAAGGAATCGAGGCTAGTTTCAACCGGTAAACTTGGGGCAAAGTAAGTGCAATGTTCAACCAGATAAAAGATGTAAATGAGAGAAGGAAATAGGAGAAAGACCGTTGCACTGCAGGAATCAATCAAGTGATAGATCTACAGTGGTAGCGTTAGAAGAAAAAGAAACACAGGGTTACTCAACAAAGCATCAAACAGAGGATGGATTCTGTAAAGATAACCACTACATTTAACAACAAAATCGTTGTTAAAGGAGCATCATGCGTGGATGGATTCCTAACACTTCCCTTAGATAATGTTGTAATAAGAATTAGTAGAAAAAAAAGTATGTAAGTGATTTTACAAGGAATACATGTTGCACATTTAACACCGTGATGGATCCCAAATCTAAAGGGCAGAAACTGTTCCATAAAAAATAATATTCAGAAAAAGCTTTACACAATCCAAAGCAGCTTTCCTCTGCTAAAAAATTCAAACCCTTACATATTTAAAATTCATAAAATATGTACAATTAGCTCATCCCAGTACTAATGGATTTGAGCTCAACCATCTCCCTCAAGATAGAATCAGTTACATTAAATTTGGACCAAATTTCTGAAAATTGGTGTCAAAGATGAACTCGTATCTCTTGAACCATAACACCTGTTACAAAATTGAAAGCAGTTTTGGTAGATAAGGTCATTTTGAGGAAACATTCTCTCAAAGTTTGCAAATTTGTTTCCAGTTGCTCAGAATTTGTGCCACAAAATAATCCCTAAAATAGGAAATCATTAAATATTTAAATATTTAAAAATATGTTGTAAATATCTAGTCAAATATTCCAATTCACGACACCTGTGAATAAACTGAAAGACGTTTTTGTTATATGGCTCATGGTTGAAAAAAAATCCTTGGGTTTCTCAAAATTACTTTCCATCTGTTGTAAAATGGCGCCACACTACAATGACTAATACAGTAAACCAAATGCAAAATTTGTTTTGTTTTAATGTAGGCTTCAAATATCACTACGTATCTACCACATAGTAACAATTGTGGATAAACTGAAAGAGGTTTATGTTATTTCATATGTGGTTGGAAAAAACCTCTTTCACTTTTGTAAAATTCATGTCCATTACTTCAGAAACTGATTTTGTAGTAAACTTGTCCCCATGTGCAGCAAATGAGCACAAAACATGCATAACCAAGAATCAATCATTCATTTCAATCATATCTTCTGATCCGGGAGCCAGTTTTGGGATTATGATATACCGTTGGAAATATTTTTTCAATATTCTTCTGATGAACATGCTTAGGATATGATTTACACTAAAGATAATGTGCAAAGTGTCTCTGAAAACCAGACATAGTAAGAGCCTATTTTGATCCTTGGTAACAAGCTGTGAAGACTGGAACTAACATTGGCCTTATTGGGGATAGAAGCTCCTTGGAGGTGTAAAAATAAAATTGTAGACCAAGTGCCTAGCTAATTGGGCCAATACGGTCAAAAATTTACAACCAAAAAGAACACTGAAAATCACACACTGCAAACTGTAAACTAGATGCTGAAGGATGTCTATCCATCAAGGATATCACACACTTATCCTACACTAATATACTGGAAAATCATTGAATCAAGTGATACTAAAATGCCAAATCAACCAATCAAGCAGTTGTTGTAATGATGCGGTTGTTTGATGGTGTTTAAACTAGAACATAATTGGAAATTCTACCAGCAATATATACACATAGTACCTCTGGCTCTGTAAAAGGAAATTTGGTTTTTCATTCAACTTAAGAAAATATTCCATATATGCTGCTATAGGATCATAAAACCCAGTTTCTATCTGCTGCCCCAACTCATTAACATATGCTCTTGGCTAGAGATTGTCACATCCTTGCTGTAAATGAAAACATCCTTCAATCCAACCATCCAAGGGTCGCCTTACCTTTTCATCTTTGGGAGGAGGGGAAGTTTCCAAGAACTATTTAGGATCTTGGAAATCATATGACTCAATTTGAACATCCAATTGTTCAATTTCATTTTCTAATCTTTCAGCAACTAAACCAAGAAAACAATTTTTACCTTCAGGTGTCAGTCGGTTGGATTTCAAACAATGAAATACTAATGTTGAGAAACTCTGATCAATCTAAAATTTTGCTAACTCATTCCTTAAAGTTAGTAAGATTTCCCCAGATAAAGGATTTTCCACATACCCTGTCATTGGTGATTACCATCAATGCTTTGAAATCTATATTTTTTGGCAGTGAAGTCACTCTGAACTTTGAAGCTTGGGATCTTGAACAATGGAGTCACCAGGTGAATGATTTCAGCCTTCAGATGTGTCTGACTACTGTCCACCATTAGCAATTAGATCTACAACTTGAATGATCTTTTCTAGAGAAGATCTGTCACCTCGTCCCTGGAAACGACACCAATATGTTAGCACTCAGAATGAACCTCAAGGCTGAGAAGAGGCAATTCTGAAGTGACCACAAACCAAGCTTTCGATCTGGAATCTAGCCCTGCCAAACCAAAGAGGGTTCTCTCTTTTCCAAGAAAATGTGGCTGCAATAAGTGAATATTAGGCTAGCTATGAAGTATGGGGATTTGGTTGAAAATTGCAGGTCGAATACAACAAGAGAAGGGACCATTAGGCTATGGAATCGAGGCTAGTTTATTTCGGCAAACTTAGGGCAAAGTAAGTGCAATGTTCAGCCAGATTAAATATGTAAATGAGAGAAGGAAATAGGAGAAATCCTGTTGCGTTACAAGCATCAATCAAGGGATAGATCTACAGTGGCAGCGTTAGAAGAGAAAGAAACACATGGTTACTGAACAAAGCATCAATCAGAGGATGGATTCTGTAAAGATAACCACTACATTTAACAACAAAATCATTGTGAAAGGAGAATTATGTGTGGATGGATTCCTAACACTTCCCTTAGATAATGTTGTAACAAGAATTAGTAGAAAAAACAAAGTATGTAAGTGATTTTACAAGGAACACATGCTGCACATTAAACACTGTGATGGATCACAAATCTAAAGGGCAGAAACTGCTCCATCAAAAATAATATTCAGAAAAATCTTTACACAATCCAAAGTAGCTTTCCTCTGTTGAAAAATTCGAACCCTTACATCTTTAAACTTCATAGAATATATACAATTAGCTCATCCCTGTACTAAGGGAGTTGAGCTCAACCATATCCCTCAAGATGGAATCAGTTACATTAAATTTGGACTGAATTTATGAAAATAGGTGTCAAAGATGAACTTGTATCTCTTGAACCATGATAGCTGTTCAAAAACTGGAAGACACTTTTGTAGATAAGGTCATGTTTAAGAAAAACCTCTCTCAAATGTTTCACATTCATTTCAAGTTGCTCGTAATTTGTGCCACAAAATAATCCCTAAAATAAGAAATCATTAAATATTTAAATCTGTAACAATAAGCTGTAAAGATCTAGTCAAATATTCCAATTCACGACACCTGTGAATAAACTGAAAGAGATTTTTGTTATATGGCTCGTGGTTGACAAAAAAATCCTAGGGTTTCTCAAAATTACTTTCCATATATTGCAAAATGGTGCCGCACTACAATGATTAAAACAATAAAACAAATGCAAAGTTTTTTTTGTTTTAATGTAGGCTTGAAATATCACTACATATCTACCACATAGTAACACTTGTAGATAAACTGAAGGAGGTTTTTGTTATCTCGTATGTGATTGACAAAAACGTCTTTCACTTTTGTAAAATTCATGTCCATTACTTCAGAAACTGATTTTGTACTAAACTTGTCCCTGTGTGCAACAAATGACCTCAAAACATGCATAACCAAGATTCAATCATTCATTTCAATCATATCTTTTGATCGAGGAGACGGTTTTGGGAGTGTGATATACCATTGGAAATATTTTTTCGAGATTTTTCTGATGAACATGCTTAGGATATGGTTTGCACTGAAGATCATGTGAAAAATATATTTGAAAACTAGACATAGTAAGAGCCTATTTTGATCCCTTGTGACAGGCTGTGAAGACTAGAACTAACACCATCATCATCAAGGTCAAAGTTATCCTAACCACCTTTCAATTCCTACATTGTAATATAATCAAGAATTTCAACACCTAGAATGTGAATGTTACTAAGGGTATTAGTGCCTTGCATTTTTACTTTATCAGGGGTTTCAATACCCTGCTCCTTAGAGTTAAAGGGCTTCAATACCCTGCTCATCTATCTCACCAGGGGTTTCAATGCCCTGCACTTCAAAATCGTTGAGGGTTTCAGCACCCTACTCATTCATCGCACCAAGGGTTTCAGTACCCTACTCTTTATAACCATTAAGGGTTTCAACACCCTGCTCATTCATCGCACCAAGGGTTTCAGTACCCTGCTCTTCAAAATTATTGAGGGTTTCAATACCCTATGCCTTGTCATCCATTTAAACCTCTGTCAGGTCCTTACTTGTACTCAACATCAATTTTCTTTTATTCATTCTTCCAAAGAGGACCAATAACGATGTGTCATCTTCCTTATCCACATAGTCACCATCGACCACTGTATGAGCTACTGCCTCAACGAGAATCAAAAGATTATCTTTACCTGGTGAAGTAGGTGGCAAGTCATCCAACACTATCATAGAGGTCAACTAAACATGACCCGCCCTTGAGGAGGAAGTTCTTTGCTTGGCTGACCTCCTGGTCTCGGTAGGATGCAAGGTCATCATTTTTTATTTCTCATTCTTTCTTGCACTCCTCTTCTGAGCCGACTTCAACTTTTCTGCAATCTTTTTTTGAGTTGGATTTTTTTCACTCTTATTTTGACTCGACTTCTCTCCACTTCACCCCTGAAACTCCTTCAAGAATTCCTCCAAAGTCACATTTTTAGCTTCCAATGATTTCTTAATTAAGATTGTGATCAGCACATGGTGATATAATTTGTATGCAGCCTGATTGTATTTTCCCTTCTGAACCCCTTTCACCATCTTTTCTAAACTCCCGAGAAAATAATACGAAAAATTGATGAGCTTACCAGACTCAAAGTGCAAGAGTAGGCATATGTGGTAGAGGAAAGTTAGTGAATAATGGCCCTCGCAAGTAAGGAACTTCTGCAACACATACAGGAGATCCTTCCACTTCCCAATCATAGTGTTTTGTTGGAGATCCTTCTTGTAGTCCACCTTCTACTTCGGGTTGACCATGAACCGGTGCCACAATTTGTTTTCTAACTTCTCCTTCTTGAACCATTTCTGCTCCATTGCTAGCAACCTTGTAGCCTGAGATATGGATTCTTCTGTCACTGCAAATTCTAATGAACCAAGCTTGGCTAGGCTCCCATCAAAGGTCCAAGTAAATTATATTGCCACAACTGAGTCAAACCCATCGAACTTTTGCATGAATACGAGGAACCTGGATTCCTACAACATTGTAAGACTATTCCTGTACTCAGCTATTTGTTCCATATCTTGTATGGATCGTGGCTCAATCCTTATAGGTACCATGTCTGTTCAAATTCACCCACTCTCTGTCTCAAGTTATAAAAAGATATTACAACAAAAATAAGTCAAATGGCAATCGAGCTACACATCTGCTGTTCTATCAACCATTCCCCGAAAGATCGTGCTTCATTATTAAAATTATACGGATGTGAATGTGAATTGGTGCAAGTATAGACACATGATGATGATTGTGAGGGGCAGTGGTTTAGACAATAATTTCACATAACGGTCATGCATGGTTAGATATGGAGTGAGGCCATTATTATTAGGTGATGAGTTTTCCAAAGGAAGGTAAGTATTGAACTTCAGGAGAATCGTATTGCTCCACATTTACTCCATGATTTCACATAAGGTGTACTTAATACTCATTGAAAAGATAAGATTTCATAACCTAAGATATCCTTGTACTTAAAATATTTATTCCTAATTTGGTAAATGATGAAACAATGCATTAATCATAATATAAATTGAATGTCATGATCCACAGGTGGTACAATTATTATGCCAGTACAAAGTTTCACGAAAAAGAGATAAGCTTCGACACGTATTTTTGCACGAGGTGTTCTTGCACTGGAACATGTTTTTTTTTTTTTTTTTTTTAATTGGGCTTGTTCAGCAGTGAGGATTCGTGTACTAAACATTCTGCACCAACCATGCCTTCACCGAGCATGCTTGCACTATCCATGCCTGCACCAAATTTGCTTTCACTCAAACGCACATTCCTGCACCAGGGATATTTGTAGCGTAATAGGAACCAAAAGAAAATTTTGATAGAATAAAATTCATAGACTGGATTAAAAGATTTGCTAAATATACAAAGGATATTTTATTCACCATTTTTTGGTGTTAAGATATGCCTTTCAATTTGATTTGTGAGTTCACATGAGATCCTGCAACCAATCCGTGAGGGAAAAAAAAGAAGTGGGCAAACGGTAAAGTTTCATAAGGGGAAGAACATTACAACAGGGAATTCAGGAGAGAAACCACCAAGAGGGATAAGTCGAAAAAGGGATTTTGGGGAACAATTTTCAATGGAAAAGAGGGAAATACGAAAACGGATAGGGAAACTTCTTTGAAGAAAGGGATGTTAAACTTTTTGGGATAAAAAGAAGAAAATAAGGAGATTTCTTTTCAAAATGGGAATAGAAGAAAGGAATAATTTCACCTAATATTTGCCTGCATAGTGCTGATCCATAAAATAAATGCAATCAAAATTGAGTGTTTCCTAAACAAGAATTTACATGCCAGCTATCCCAAACATGGATAAGGGCTTGGTTCTTGTACTTGAACCTGCTTCTTCTTGGTGACAATTAACACATATAAAAGTCAAGCAACATTCCCATTTTATTGGAACTAATCTCCCTGCCAGCAAGATTGTTTTCAAGTTGATCCTTCTATAATCATGCTAGTAGAACTGATTTTCACAATCACAGGAAAAAACAAATCTTTCATTTTTCTCTTAATTTTTTTTCTTTTAAATTATTTATATATATATTTTGGATTTTTCTTAAATTTCATTTCAAGTGAGAAGAAATCAGATTACAATAGGCTGGCATAACCACCTACTAACTGAAGTTCAAACTGCTGCTACACTTGCTACATGAAGTCTTCCTTTGTGACGGGTTGAAAATATACTTTAAGCCTATGCCCATTCACAACGAAAACTAAATCTCGCTCATCGATGGTTTTGATTTCTATAGCCCCATTGTCGAAGACTTGAATCACCTCATACAGTCCCATCCAATGAGTATGGAAGTTCCCTTTAAAATGTTTAAATCTAGAGTGATAGAGAAATACCCAATCACTTGGTTGGAACTGTTTCTTCCTGATAAACTTGTCATGCCACTTCTTTTGTTGTTTTTGCACCAAAATATTCTGTTGAAAACATCCCTTAAAAATTAATCCAACTCATTTAGCTGTAATAGACACTGTTTTTGTGCTTCTAAGAGATCTAGACCCAACTAAACTATAGTCCTAAAAGTCTTTATCTAAAATTCAATTGGCTAAAGGACTTGTTTTCTGTACACCATATCATATGGTGTATGCCCCATGATATTCCTCCAAGTGGTTTGATAAGCCCATAAGGCTTCAGGCAACTGACTAGCCCAATCCTTCCTATGCATGTTTACTATTTTGGTGAGGATGGATTCGATCACCTTGTTTGTAGATTCCACCTAGCCATGTGCTTGCAGGTGGTACGATGTAGATTTCCTGTGTCGAATCTTATATTAGTTCATGACTTCCTATAACAAGTTAGAAACAAACTACAGTCCATTGTCAGAAACATTTCTCTAGGAACACCAAATCTAGTAAAAGTTTCATTAAACAAAAAATCAACAACAAATTTTTCAGTGGAAAAAGAAACATCTTTAGCCTCTACCCATTCAATAACAAAATTAGTATAAACCGGGATATTCTTTTTATTTAAAGATGTGGGATTTATGGGGCCTACAAAATCAGTAGCCCATTTTTCAAGGGGATCAATCATGACTTGAGGGCATAAAGGAATTTCATTGGCTTGAACAGGCTGACCCATTTGTTGACAACTATCACAACGCCTAACATATTGTTTAGCATCCTTAAACAAAGAAGGCCAAAAATAGCGATTGCGTAAAATCTTATATGCAGTTCGTTTGTTATCAAATTGGCCATTGTAACGTTCATCATGGATAGATTTTAAAATATCAAACATTTCTTCCTCCCTTACACATTTACAAATAATGAAATCTGGTCCAGTGTAAAAGAGGTCTCCCTGTATCCAAGAATATGAAGCACTTTTCTGAATAATATTCTACTTTTCATGAGTGGTTAAGTGAGGTGGTGTCTTTCCAGTGACTAGATAGTTGGATATGTCAGCAAACCATGGAGACATTGTTGACATAGCAAAAATATGCCCGTCAGGGAAATCATCATCAACAGGAATTACTTAATGAGGATTGTTTAATCTAGAAAGATAATCAGCTACATCATTAGACTTTCCTGGTCTATCAATAATTATATCAATGAGTTCCTGTAATAGAAGTAAACACCTAGTCACTCTATTACTATTTAAAGGTTTATTCATTAAATATCTTATAGTAGAATGATTAATATGCACATAAAATTCATATCCTATAATGTAATGTCTGAATTTATTAATAACAAAAATAACAGCTAAAAATTCTTTCTCAGCCACTGTATAGTTAAATTCGGTAGGTGAATTTTTTTTACTGATGTAGTAAATAGCATAGGACTCTTTATTCTCCTTTTGTCCTAAGGATGCACCAATAGCAGTGTCTGAAGCATCAGAGAAAATATGAAATGGCAGGGACTAGTTTGGTCCTCTCAAAACTTGTGCCTGTACTTATTTTTCCTTCAATGTTTCAAATGACTGTTGGCAAGCTGTGGACCATGTGAATTCACTATCCTTAGCTGGTACTAAAAGGGGTGATAGCAATATTTGAAAAACTTTCAATGAATCTCTGGTAGTAACCAACATGTCCCAGAAAACCTCTCACTTCCCTTTGAGTTTTGGGTGTAGGCAGACGAATAATGACTTCAACTTTAGTGGGGTCTACTTGAATACCTTTGTCAGATATCAAGTGACCAAGAGCCACTCCTGATTTGCACATTAATCTACATTTTTTATCACTCAAAGAAATATGGGCCTCTTGGCAACGTAAAAGCACTTTTTATAAATTTTTACGAACTTCATCAAATGAGTTAACAAACACAGAAAAATCATCCATATAAATCTCAACACATTCAAGATCAACAAAAATAGCTAGCACAACCCTTTGAAAGGTAGCAGGTACATTACACAACCCGAAAGGAAGCACTCGGTAGGAAAATGTACCCCAAGGGCATGTAAAGGTGGTTTTGTCTTGATTTGAGGGTGTGATATGGATTTGGTTATACCCACTAAAGCCTTCTAAAAATGAGAAGTACTTTTTACTGGTAAGGGTATCTATCACCTGATCGATGAAAGGAAGGGGAAAGTAATCCTTGAGAGTGGCTTTGTTTAATTATCGATAGTCAATGCAAATACACTATCTCCCATCTTTATTAGGGACTATCACTAATGAAGATACCCACTCGCTGTCAGAAATGGGGTGGATGAAATTAACGTCTAAGAGTTTTTGTAATTCTTCCCTAACAATATCTCTTAGTGCGGGATTCATTCACCTCTGGGGTTGTCAGACAGGTTGGTCTCCCTCTTGGATATAGATATGATGAGTACAAGTCTCAGGACGAATGGATTTCATGTCTTCATAACTCCAAGCGAATGCATCCAAATGATCTCGCAACAAGGTAGCAAGCTGCTCTTGCTAAGATGAATCTAGGTCTAAACTAATATGTAAGGATTTTCCTGGACTAATTTCAACAAGAGTGGTCTCGGGCTGAAGACTACAGGAAGATGATGCCACAATATGGAATAAGGAAGGTTGGGAATCAAAGTTTTATTGAAAATCTAGACTAAAGATCTGGTGAAGTGTATCAAAAATAGGCATAATGTCTAGATTGTTCAAGAAATCTCACAATTCACCATTGTGAGAAGACTTGGTATGACGCTGAATTGAAGAAGTAGGCAAGGTCTCCTCATCACTACTATCATAATCTAACCATAAGGTATCCTTGAGTTCCTGAATAGATCTAAAAAGTGGGTATAAGGTGACCTTTTTCCTAGAGTCTCCATGTGAAATGTACATATCACCGCAGCGACATCCAATGTAAGCATCAGCTATGGCAAGCCATGGTCATCCAGAGTCAAAGGATTTCCTCCCACTGGAATCTTTGGCTGAATCACAACGAAATCCACGGGGTATTCCCATGAATCTATAGAGATAACCATGTTTTCCAATGCTCCATCGAGCTTGATTTTAGATCTGTCTACAAGTTCAAGCATGGTGGGTGTAGGATGAATATGGACCAACCCAATTTGTCCCATAGATTTCCTGGTCATCAAATTGATGGCTTCCCCTAGGTCTATTAATACATTAGAGACAAGGATATCACCTATCTGGATAGAAACAAATGGGTTTCTAGGATCTGTATACTTCTCCATCGATACACATCCTGTCATTAACTCAGCTACTCTACCAACAAACTGAATGGTCCGAGGTTCTACTTTCTTCCTCCTTGGCCTTTTAAGACATAATTCCCAAATGATCTCTGTACAGATGGGGATTTCTGAGATAGCCTAAAGTAAAGGAACCTTTACACAAATATTCCTTAATTCAGAAGCCAGAGTGGACTCGGGGTCGCTCTTCTCCATGACCAACTGCTCTGGATAGGGCGGCTGGTTTGAAGAAGATGGTGAATCTGAAGGTATGGGAATGGGCTGAAGGGTGATATTTTTTTTTCAAATGATCAAGAGTTACCTCCTCATTTTTCTCCTCAATAATCATTATGGAGTGTTTTTGTTTTTTTGGTTTAACCACCCTTCCCAATCTCAATTGAAGCTCATTGATCCCAACTGGCAAGGCTTCATAGGTAGGAAGAGGGGAGGGTCCAACCGAAAGAAGCAGTTGGATCACCTTATTATTATGATTCAGTATCAGTTGAGCAAATAGTTGAGGTGGTCTAAATGGTGGTGTGTTATAGATTCATTTGGGCACATCACTCTCAACATTATGATTAGTACTATTAGGGCTCATCAAACCCTAATCTAGTTGCTACATGCCCTAGACAAGTCATCACTTTGAATGCCTCGCCTAAAAGTTTCCTGGCTTGAAGCCCTCCAGAAACACCTCCTTCAAGGACCAGTGCAACCTTGGTGAGCGGTAAATGTGCTTCAGTGCAGGTAGGCTCATGTAAGGGTGATTTTCAGTGCACCTAGGCCCACTTTGACCTGTGCTAGGCGAGATTGAGTGAATTCTTCATAGGGTTCTGGGAATATTCTCTTAAGGAGAATTCTAGAAGAGTCCCACACTTATCATCTCCTATGAGCTAAAAATTAGATAGGGAATGAGTTAAGTAACCTCCTATCCTCTCATCCCTTCCTTCATGGAAACTAACTCTAAGTTTGGAAGGCCATTCAATACCCTTATTTATGACCAAACAACCAACATTTTCCTATAAATTTTGCACTCATCTAAGTGATCAGGGGTTGGAATTTGAAAATTTGTAAGGAGATACTATTGGTGTGAGGTTTGAGATTGTAAGCAAGTATTGTTATGCTGCCAGAGTGTTGTGCTTTTGATGTGATGTTGGTTGGAACTCAAGTTGGAGGAGTGACATTGGATCAGACTTCATGGTTGTAACTCTTCCTTCTACTTAATAAAATTGTTTACACATTTTCCCATAGTATTGTCTTTATGTATGATGATTATATGTGTAAATGATTTCGATTCCATTTTCTTATAGTGGATAAATCTCTTTCCCTGATTGGTTTTTGTTCCCTGTTTATGATTGCAAGTACTTATCAAGTGGATTAAGTTCGAGAAGGAGTGACGAGAGCCATAAAAAGGAGACAAAGGGAAAGAAAAAGATAACAAGTAGGTTCCTTGACTTATGTATCTTCTATAGAAAAAGGATAAATGCTTTAAATCTATTGTTCTAGGTGTAGCTACCCACCTAGGGAAATTGTATTTATCTGTAGATGCAAAATTTCACATAATAAATTGGTGAATCCACTGGGGAACAATCATTGTTCCAAGTATTTTACCTTCATCTTAGTACACCTTAGGAGACTTTACTTTCTTCCATTGTTCTTGTTTCGGCCTTTTTGAAGTGATTTTTGGTAAAAAATGTGCTTGAAATCCCCTAGGATGGCCTTTCTAGCACTAGCACAGGCTTGGTCAGGATAAAGAGTGTTGGAGAGCACCCTTGGCTTGAGGACAGTGCTCTGAAGAGTACTATCTCCCATTCAGGGTTGCGTTGATCCTCCTTAGGTAAAAAATCCCATCTTTTACTTGATTTTTCCCAAATTTCCTTATGTTTTTTCTTGCGAAAAGATCAATGATTGTTGTACTTATGAAATCAATTTGTGTTTCCTCTCCTAGCCCTACTTTGGCCTTGATTTTTTAGTGTTTCTTAAATGATTTCTTTATCACTATCAATTCATTGTCAAAGTTAGTTTATAGTTAATTAATCTTTGCTCAAAAGAAAGTGTCGTAAAAGTCTTCATTTCTTTCGAAAAGGAACTGTCGTAAAGTCTTCGTTCTTGCAAAAAGATTGATTGATTTTATGTGAATTAGTTTCCTTTTGTTCATCTCAACATTAAGGGAATTCGAAAGAAAAACTTGCATTGTGCATTGAAAAAGTTTGAGTGTGATCATAGGAATAGTTTAGGGAAATTGCATTAGATGTGCTCTTTATTCTTTGATTAAAAGAATATGATTTATTTATCCATACTAGATAAGGTTTTCATTGTTCAAATTTAATGAAAAGAATGCTTATCATATTAGTTTCATTCTAGGAATTTTAAAGACATCACGTGGTGAACCTTGAAAGGAAAATTCTTAATCAATATCAACTTAAAATTAACCTCAATTAACCTTAATGGAGCATTGTCACCTAATGCAAAACATTTAGAGGTTCTAAGCAAGAGACGTGTTCCAGCATTGTAAAACATAGAAGCTGCCATTAACTTTCCTGTGATACATTCCGTGTGTGATACGTCATTCCACGTATGTGAGTCTATCGTAGCTCTTCCACATACCTTCGAGTATATAGGGCAGTGTTACAGTATGTAAAGTATAAAGGAATGATCTAATTATGGGGTTTCACATTAGATGGTGTTGATACGGATTGAGCCTCCATGTACTTTTAGGTATATATGGGAGGACAACGCTAGGTTTCTTTCCATCCTAACTGAGTTAGCTGCCTTGTACACTATGATACACCGAACACAACATTCAGGGAGATTTCCTGTCCATATTTCTCGGTTCGTCAGGAGGTATTTTGCAGTTCACAATTGCTTCGTAAACCTTTTGCCTAGCTTACCACTTTTCGTTTATTTCTTTTTTGTAATAAAATCAATTAGAAATCATGGAGGAACGTCAACCCTTACCCCGTTGTTTGCAGAGGATAGTGAGTAAACCGACTTTACTGCCCAAAGCTACACCAATTTGGTCAAAGCGGTCTCGGTTGACTGAATCCAGTATTTCACAAACTTATGGTTCTTAATCTAAATTTCTGAAAACACCTATACCAGTAAGTGCTGTGACCCCAGTTACTCCTACAATTACTGGTACATATATTACTGAAGTGGAATCTCCAGAATTACCTGAGGATACTAGGACTGAATCTAGTGAAATGGTAACCCAAGTTGTTCAACAACAAATTGATTCTCAACTCAAAGTTGTTCAACAAGAAATTACTTCTGAGCCTAAATTTGATCAACTAGAAATTGATCTTGAACAAATCATTGCTCAATCAAAAGTTACTTCTAAACGAGAAGTTGTTCAAGAAGCCCAACTTGAATCTGCTCTTTTAATATAACACTTGGATCTTGAGGTTGAACAATTAGAAGTTGTTACCATATCAAAATAATATCAACCGGTACATCCTCAGACATCCATAATTATCAAGACTTCATCTTTACCTCAAGAACAGATACTGGAAATATATTACGGACCTGGCAATAGAATCCTTCCACCTAGTGATTTCAATAGAAGAGGAACTTGAGGTAGAAACACCCAAAACTCCATTCCATTTTGGAAATGGAATTTATTTGTATCCTCATAATCCTCATTTTACTACTGCTTTTGATCTTGATTACTTTTAGACACCCATTGATTTGTTAGGAAATTTATTTGGACATTTGACTATGGCAGATTCAACATCCCAGACTGTACCATTTGTTACAACTATGGCAGAATCTTCTATCGCAACCTCTTCTATGTTTACTACAACACCTGATTCACACTTGTATGGTGTACCATCCATCCCATCGAGTTACCAATCTTTATCTCGAACCCACTCAGGTGTTGCTTCTATCGCTTGGTCTTCACCAATGTCATCTACATGAATTTTATCTGGTTCCTGATTAACACACACTGAACAGTTGGATCCATCAATTCAATATCAAGTTGGTTCGTCTACTTACCATCCTATGTATCCGCTTTACACTGGACTACCCCCATATGGAGAACAATATTCACAATCTCCTTATCCTCCATTCTCTAGGGGGCAACCATATGTTGGTATGACATCATCTTTAGGTTAGCCTGGAATGACTGCCTGTCAGTGGCAGCCAACAATGCTCGCTCAACCTAGGCTTGTGTATCCATCACAACCTATGCAGTCTATCTCATCCATACCTACTACGCCTATTGTTACAGATTTACCGCAGTCACAAGCTTAGATTGTTGTATCTCAACCTGTGCAAGCTGGTCCTTCAACCTCAGACACCCAAGTTTTAGGTTCATAGATTCAACCTTCTCATGTAGTTTTACAACAACCACTTGTTCCTAGAGTCTAACAACCTTAGGCCAGTTTACCTTTTACTAGAATGACTCAGACTTATACTAGTTAAGTATATTCACAACCTGGTCAAGCTTACATTGGTGTGCAACGACCGTTAAATAAAAAATAGTTGTATCAACAACAACAACAGTTGCTTCAACAGCCTTGGCAGCCCCAATATCAATAACAACAATTGCAGTAGTACCAACCTCATCCTAGACTTGGTCAACATGCCTATGCTGGCTTGGTCAACAACAAGGTTACCTAGGTCCTGGTCCATAGGCCTATGCTGTGTTTGGACAACAACAAATGTATCCTGGTGCTCAACAACAACCTTACACTGGATTTGCTCAACAAACTTACTCTTATCAAGGTTACCAGCAAAAAATATCTTATGCTGGTATGTAGAGGCCTATTTCCCAGGCAATCCCATCTTACCCTAGATATTCTCAACCTGACCTCAATAGATAGTTGCCTTTTGTTGCAACACTTGAATTACTAGATCTAAATCGACTCACTAATGACCCAATTCTTTATACACCTTGGTACATTGAGTTACCATGAGCATCTTTTGATCACTTTACAACCTTATCTACCACGTTTTTAACCCACTTCCAGTTACCCATACGATATGAAACTGGAACATAAGTATTAGAAAAGTTTAGATAGATTGCTACGACGCATATCTCTGATTATATTCATGAGCATTGTCATTTTTGTCGAATGGTTAAAACTTATGTTCCTAATAATCTTTTATCTTAGTTTTTTATAAAATCCTTGTTTCCATCTATCACCGAGAATGTGGCGAAAGGTGGAGTTGTCACTAAAGATAAAGTAATTGATCATGCCCAATATTTGGACTTGATTTATACACAATTTGGCACGCTCTATGACAAGATTCTGAGTGGACCCTAACCAGCTTTCACTATTCCTCCACCACCATCTAATAAGGACTCTCATGCCAATGACAGTGTGATTGGTTCTTTGAGCACACAAATGATAGGTAGACCATCTGGTCAGACACTTGGACTTTCCAATTAAACTTCAAATGCATTTGATAACACCCTTGCTTCCAAAATCAATGTTGTGTCATTTGAAAAAGGTAAGAATGAAAAGCAACTAGGAAGCGTGAAGAAGAGGAAAAAAAAGAAAAAACAAAATAATTCCCCTCAAGATAAATCATCTTATTCCTCTCCTTTGTCTAGGAAGCCTCGTTACCCATGTTTAATCTGTAACGATGAGCACTTTAAACGAGATTGTCCTCACCACTCTGAAGTCTCAAAGCTTTTGAATACTTCTAATACATCTGTGGTGTTGACTGATCCTTTTCGAAAACCAGAGACAAATATGGTTGCTATAGACCATGCTTCCACTTCCCAAGTGCTTATGCTATCCACCTCTAAGCCTAAAATTGAAGTTTTAGTGTCAAAATGAAGTAAATATTATGGAAATCAATTGTCATCATTGAATAACCAGGACACTGATCAACCTAATCCTTTGACTTCAACTTTGTATGATATTATTCACCACCTATTGCAACAGAGTTAACAATTAAATTTCCTAAGGGAGTTGTACATAAATCAACATTTAACCCTCGAGCTTGAGTTGCACATAACTATAAAACAGCAGAAGATTTGGCTCAATCACTGTTGGGTCCCTATAATACTAGTGATTAACCCATTAATATTGTAGTTGTACCCCTTATTAATATTGTTGTGCCCCTATTGTCTCCATATTGTTATTATTGTGCTCCATAGAATCTCTCTATTGTTATTTTTGTGGCTTTATATTATTATTGTTAGGTCAGCTGGATCATATGGTGACTCCTTAGACTCCTATATATAGAAAGGAGTTTTTTTCATTTGAATCATCGAAGAATTGTTCATTTATGTAATGTAGAGGAGGTTACCCCTTGAAGGGGCTGAATTCTAAGGCGTTGATCAATCTTTTCTATCTTTTTGTGAGCTGGTTCATAACATTTGGTATCAGAGCCTTTGGATTCTAGGGTTTCACTGCTCCAAATAGGTCATCGTGGAATTTCACTATAACTTTTTGTCTGCGATGTTTCAAAAGCTAAAAGCAAAACCCATTTGAGATTAAATTGTGCTGAATCTCGAATCCGAATTTCAGTTCGTTTCGTGCTATATTTGCGGAAATATGATCTGAGGAAGTGGGTCTTTTTGTAGACTCCTGAATTACATTCCAAATAGGTGACCTGGGGAAAATCGTCATAACTTTCTCTCTAAGCATCGGATTGAAATTTTGTAAGATGGTACAGAAAGAGGATAGACTGTATCTTCTTCTATATATTTTTTAGAGCCAAAGGTTGAAACAATGACTTGTGGCATGTCATATAAGTTCGCTCTACTGAACTAGTCTATAATCACGTCACTATGGGAGATTTCGCATAACTCCTTGTTGGAGAATCCAATTTGGATCACACTAGTGGCATTGGAAAGAGGAAATAGAGGGCTACTGCGGTTTGCAATTTTAGAATTGGATGATCCAAAAGTACAGAGATACATCAGCGGCAATATCGAGCTCCTATAAAGTGAAAAACGGTGTGTAGATATTTTTTAAAATTTTTGCTTAAGCTTGGTTTGAAAAATTATTTTGAAGGAATTCAAAGGGCATAATAGAGAATTATTATCGGTAACTAATTCCCCGAGCAAAGAAAATGCAAACACATAGCAAGAAACCTGAAAGCTGTAGCATGACTCATGAAGAAGAGGAAGAAATGCTACATGATATATCAAAATTACAAGACCAAGTGCAACAAATGTCACTCTCACAAAAGCTAATAGAAGCTAAGATAAAGGGCATGGAAACTAATATGGATGATTTGAAGATAGATTTGAAGACATATTTGAAGACAGATGTGGTAGATTTGAAGACAGTTTTGACAAATTTTTTACAAGAAATACTTACTAATGGTGAAAAGTTAGTGTTATACGGGAATAGTGTCCACACGGATGCTGCTATTCCCACTAAGATGGGTGGCTATCTTAAAAACAAGCAATCAAAGTCTACTATTGATTCCTTTTATGAAAATAGATGAGAGGAGAACCAAGAGGGCCAACCTGAGTCTTGCACTCAATTCCCTCTCCTTCTTGATAGAGTTTTGCCGCTTGCTCTTTGTCTTCTCAGCTTCAAAAGGACCTGTAGAATCACAACAACATACTACCATGCAATAAAATAGGATCTAAGTTCATAAATAATGCAGGATCATATGTACATTAACCATATACAAGCAGATATAAACAAATATAGAAGAATATGGAAGGAAACAAGAATAGCTTTATTCAGATAAAAAGTAGCAAGAGGATTACAACCATGAGCAGCTCTGATCCAGCATCATCCTCCAGCTAAGAAGCCCTTCTTCACCTCAAGCAAAGAAAAATCACCCAACACTGTGAATGTACACAAGAATACTAACAACACTTCTCTATAAGTTACAAAATTCCAACCCCTGGATCTCTGTGATGAGGGATCCATATATAGATCATTACAGAGAGGTGAGTCATCTTTTGGGATCTTGATTAGTGTCCTCTCTCTGATATTTCTTGCCTCCACTTGGAGAATGATGATCTCTTACTCATCCCTGGTAAAAAATGGAGTGGCAAGTGTCAGAGGGGAAGCTTCTGGAAGATTCCATGATCTTCCACCTCGCATTTTTAACCCTGCCACCTGTCCATTCCCAACCATCGCACCCTACAGAGGAGCAAAACATTATGCATCACACCCTATACATGGGGAAGGTGACATGCATCGCACCCTCTGCATTGAGCTTTCAGTATGGTCCAGTTTTGACCATTTATGAGTTGTTTCCAGTGGAGAACTTCTGGGAGATGATGTAATTAGTTGACCTTGTTCCTTTAGGCAGTGAAGCAACCCTTTTAGGGAATTAAGAGCCCTCAGTTTATGGACATTTGTGATTGGGTTTGAAGTGCCCAAAAATGTCTATAATAGTTGGCCCCTAAAGCATGAGGTCGTTAATATTTTTTGATGTCAGGTGAAATGCTTTACTATGAGGATCGAAAGTTTTTCTGAGCTGGGGGTGACCTGTAATAAGATAAAATACAGTACATTATTTGACAACATTTTTTCATGATCTAGCTGAGGCGGGCATTCCCATGCTCAGCTTTATAAACTCATTTTCATGTACATAGGAAAAATGATCGTGTGTGTGACAGACTGATGATATGGACACATCATCCTTTGATTTGGATGATCATCTGATCGGTAATGATGTACACTGGATGTTTTTATATTCCTGAATATATCGCAGCCTGGATGGATGAAACTAGATCCGGGGTCTTCAAACTCGGCCAATCTTCACTCGGAGTACAA
>APFE031315584.1:26985-56507 GCA_000404065.3 Pinus taeda | reverse complement strand
ATTCTCCATTTCCCATTTTTCTTGGGTACCAACACCAGAGGGGAAACCCATTCGCTATCCGAGATGGGGTAGATAAATCCTGCATCCAACAATTTTTGCACTTCTTCTTTAACAATGTCCTTGAGGGTTGGATTCATTCTCCTCTGAGGTTGCCTGACTGGTTTACAGTCCTCCTTAATGTAGATATGATGGGTACAAATTGAGGGATGGATTCCCTTCATTTCCTTGTAGCTCCAGGCAAAAACCTCCAAATGGTGGGTCAAGAGGCTACATAGCTCCTTTTCCTGAGAGGGAGAGAGAGGAGCTGATCTTTAAAGTCCTTTCAGGGCCAAACTCCACATTCTTAACTCTGGGAGTGGTCGGATCAGTCGCACATAGGTCCACTAAAGCATTGGCTTGGGTATCTTCCACCAACTCTTCCAAGGATAGTGCACCAGGGGGAGGATTTTGGATTAAGTTCTCAATCAAATCATCCTTAGTTTGAGGGCCTCCCCTGGTGGCCTCTACTGTGCATAATGGTGCAGAGTAGACCTCATCCTCTTCTCCTTCTTCCAACCAGAGGGGTATGTCATGTTCTAGCAGAGGTTGGGTAGGAGGGTATAGGACTAGTTGTTTGGACATAGGCCCATTTTTTATGGTCATGCTTCCGGCTCGACAGCTGATGTAAGAATCTGCAGTAGCCAGCCATGGCCTTCCCAAAATGAGGGGATATCTAGTGAGTTTTTCCTTTGGCTGAAGGACCAAAAAGTCCGCAAGATACTCCCAGGAGTCGACAGAGACCAAGACATCTTCAACGATCCCTTTGGGAGTCACGGTGGAGCGGTCTGCTAATTACAGCACTGTCGAGGTCTTCCTTAAGGAAATTTGAAGGTTGAGCTTAAGCATGGTGTCCCTGGTCATCACATTAATGGTAGCCCCTAGATCAATCAAGGTGTGGGGTATGATGGTGCCATTGATGTGTACATCAACTACAGGGCTCCTAGGGTCCAAATACTTTGGACAGATTACTTGCCCGAACATGAGATCGGACAGTTGTCCTATGACATTGATGGTTGAGGCATCTCTCTTTCACCTGCCTGGGTGCCTGAAACACTTCTCCTTAATCAATTTGTTGTATATCAATACATCTTTTATGGTCTAGAGAAGTGGTATTTTCACACACAACTGCTTGAGTTCTCCTAGAAGCTCATTCTCTTCTAGATTAGGTTGTGTGGTTACTCTGAGTCGCTCAGGAAAGGGTGGAATGGCTTGGGGTTCACTTTCCTATTTCTCTTGCTCCTCCTCTAGGGGAGGAGGTTGGCGCTCTGGAAGGACCTTCCCAGATCGCAGGTTGATCTCCTGGATCTCCACAACATAGGTAGGGAATGTTGTTTCCCCAGTATATACCTGTTGGGCCTATCCGTTGTTGGGGTTCGGATTCGGTTGAGCAGGCATCTGGGGTTGTCTTGGAGGAGTAGGAGGTAATGGTTGTGGTTGAGCCGGTGGTGGAGGCAGAATGGTAGGAGGAGTGTTGTATTGGGGCCTCCACCCCGGTTGAGGTGCATTCCACTGAGGTTGTGGCTGGGCATGAGAGTGAAATGAATGAGAAGGAGGTTGAGTGTGGTATGGAGATGGATAAGACCACAGAGGAGGTGTGGACTAGGAAGGATGAGAAGGGGGGCCCCAAGAAGCTATATGAGTGTATTAGTTAGGGTTATAATAAGATTGGGATGTCCCTTGCATCCCCTACTGGTAAGATCTGGGTCCATGTGGCCTCCTTTGGTTGAGGAAGTAGAGAGGTTCAGTAGTCACCTCAGTCCCTCAGCACATGGCTTTAAATCCAGGCAAGGTAGGGCATTGGTTGGTGGGGTGGTCTTCCTCACAAATGAAACATACCTCTACTGAGTGCAATGGGTACTCATTCTTGGGATGATTCCTCGTGCATCTAGGACAAAAAATGGTCAAAGCCCTCTCAGCTTCTTCTTTCTTTTGCTGAATTCGGGAGGTATCAAGTTGCATGACAATAGTCTGTCTCATCTCACTCTTGAGGTCTTCCATCTTGTTAGCAAACTCATGCTTGGAGAAAGAGGTACTAGTTGAAAGATGATTCCCCCTACCTCTCTTCTGGGCTGCCCTAGAATGGTTTCTAAACACGGTATTTATGTCCTCATAAGGTAGTTGGTAGATGTGTCCTCCAACCAACATGTTAAGGGTGTCCAGAAGGTCTTTAGGGACTCCTCGGAGCAGAACCAGCTTCAGAGATTCTGGGTCAAGTGTGCACCTGGCCCTTTTATAACTGAGTTGGAACCTTTCTTCGTAGTCTTCTAAAGATTCATCACTTCCCATAGTCATCCGAAAGATTTCTCCCTTAGTTTCCTTGGATCTACAGTAGTCCCGATATTTGGCATTCAAAGCTTGCTACATCTGAGCCCAAGTGGTGATACTGTTTCCAGGTAACCCCATGAACCGGCGTAATGCTGCGTCCTTGAGGGTAGAGGGAAAGATTTTCAGCTTTTGCTCATCCTCAGCATAGTCATAAGTTCAACAAAGGACATCAAACTCAAACAGGAAGGTATCAGGGTCTTCAATAGTCAGTCCATGGAAGTGAGGTAGAGCAGAGGGACTTACATTTTTCATTTTCATGTCTCCATTGGTCTCTCGGATGGGAAAGGCACCTTCTATTCTCTCATCTTCTCTTATACCATTTCGGTTTTCAGCCATGGCTTCAGATGGAGTGTTCTCTAACTCTTCTTTTATTATAGGATCTTCCTATATCTCAGGAGGTTCACCTATAGGTTCTTCTGGCTCACTGTCACCAGAGAAGAGAGAAGGTTGAATCAGTGATGTGGTGAGGGTGTTGGGTAAGAATTTGCCAGTTTTATCTCTGTTCCAACAAGGCGTGAAATGGAAAGAACTTTTGATTGCTTTTGTCTTTTTTTTTCTCTTCTAGTACCTGTAAAACTAAAATAGATTGAACTGCAACTAACTATCTTGCTGAAATGGAAATGCAGAATTGAAATGAAAGAAGGAAAGTACTAATCTAATTTGCTCAAATGAAATTACAAGAATTGAAATGCTAAGCTATGCTTGCAGAATGGAAAGGCTAATCTATGAAAGCAGGAAATGTCTACTCTACTTTTACGGAAATGAAATTGTAGAATGGAAATGAAATAAACTACTTAACAGAAGGTTGTAGGAGAAAATAGAAGAAAAGCAACAGTCACCAATACTCTAATTCTTCCCCAGCAATGGCGGCAAAAAGATGGTGGGCTCCAATATTGCATTAATAATGTTACAACTCCTGGGACTCCCTTCTTTACTTTTATCAACCCGGTTGTTCATAACAAACTTGGAAGCGACGGTGCTGTATGCACAAGTACTAGCTCTTGTCGCAGCTGTCACTTGGTCAGCTGGCACAAGTCCGCTAGGAGCTTAAACCAACTTCTATGAGCTCTTAGAAGAATCTTTTTAATTGATGGATGAAAGCTAACTTGAAGAAAGCTAATCTATTTGCGAAAAGAGATTGAAAAACTGGAGGAAAGCGCAAACCTAACAAACTCTAATTCTACCAGCTAGTCCTACTGATGCAAATATGAGCATGAAAACTACTAAAAGAGATGACATTACCTATTTGAAGGTAAAATACATGTGTCTAGACTACCTTTGTCCTAAGAAAACATCTTTTTGTAATTTTTATTAAGTTGCCAGTTTCATCATGCATATGCTTTCACTGTTCTTTACTGTGGAGGGGTGGATCAAGGAGGAGGAATGCTTGGAAAAGGTTGGGAAGGTTCAAAGAGGGTCTAAGGAGTCCCTAGCACCCTTCCAGAGAGTTTCACAAAGTTTGGCTATCAAGAAACCTCATTCATGAGCTTCTACAGTAAGTCTGCAAGGGTTCTACAGGATGTTCAGAGATTTCTACAAGATGTTCAGAAATTTCTACAGGATGTTTGAAAAGTGGATTTTAGAGGATGGGTGAGTGAGGGAAGATGCATGAATGGATAAGGAGGTGGGATAGGGGCCTGGAATGACCTAGAGACTGGTGGATGGAGTGGTGAGAAGGTGTAGAAGGCTGACTTGGCTTAAAGAAGGCTAAGGCAATGATTGAGCAAGTAGGTAGGGTTACGTGGGAAAAAGGATAGATGGGAGATGAGGAACCTAGCTAGGAGATGGAACAGGTGGCTTAGATGAAGCTTAGGTGGATGAAAGAGTGGTAGAGATGCCCTGCATGGTGTACATTCAACTGAATCAACAAAGTCTTGCAAATAATCAAAGTCCTAGCTAATCTAGTCTAACTATCAATAACATGAATGAACAACAGCTTTATTTGGAAAGAAAACCATGTACATCAACTATGCAAAGAAAAATTTCGAAGATCTAAACCTATAACTAATTTCTGCAAAGGAAAAAAATACACTAAGGATTGCATGGTCAAGCAAACTAGTGTTTTTGTTGGGGTAGCACTGTTTCTTCAATTCTAGCCCCTGATTCAATAAGGATGAGGTGAAACTGAGAGTGTGGTTGTCCCTTTTCTTTGGAGCTTTTTTTGTTATTATCTTACCAAAACACCTGAAGCAATTCTATTCATAAACAGTGATCTATCTAATCAACACAACTAAATCTACCTAACAGAAATACGTTTCAAATGCATAAAAGGAAAACAACGATGCATAAAGGAAAAGTAACAGTACATAAAGGAAGCCCTAGGCTCTTAGGTTGGGCCCAACCCTGAGAGCTATGGCTCCTATAGAAAACTCAGAGTTGATATAAAATCAGACTGCTTCTCCTTATCAAAAAATAGTCATAAGAGTTATGCCAAAATGGCTACAAGATAACAAGATAAAGCTAACAACACTGTGGTGCAAAATATGCAATGGCTTTAAAAGTCCCTTACGAAGGCTGAGGCCTTAACATTTATACATCACGAGGGTCCTAGCTGGCCTCCTAAATCTATGGGACTTGGCTGTCCAAACTGTGAGTTAGACAGTCCTTCCAAAATCTGCTTGGCTGCCTTCTAGATCTGGTTTTGGTGGCCTTTGGAGCTTGGAGTTGGGGGTGAATATCCCGAGGAAGGGTTATTTAATGCCATAGACAACCCCCTTTGAATCCTCACCTCAAGCTTGGCTGTCTTCTAGCCCATGATTCCTCGGTTTTGCTCCAAAATGTGTCAAAAAACCTGAAATGAGCACGTGTTAGCCACCTAGGAAGAGTGACTACCCTTATTCGTACAAATGACATTAACATACTAAAAAATAATGCATAAGCTATGAAAAATGAAGGATTGAACAAGGACTGAACAAGGATAATTAGGCCAAATGAGCCCAACAAATTACCAATTTTGGGGCTCATCATAAACCACTTTATGGCAGTAGGTTGCTCTTGAACATGACACTTTCACTTCATCATTGTGACTACTTGAGTTGGGTTATCTACTTGATGGCCATCATACTCTATCATACTATCCATTAATTTGGTTTTGGGTCAACGCTTCCCATTCATTCAATGTCATCAACATGTTCAAGAGAAGTGAGTCAGCTAAAATTCATCCTTTGCAATACTCATAAACCTTCATTTTGATGACCGCCATTCCTAAACCTTGTGTTATCAATCACATTCTGTCTCCAAAAATCATTACACTCGTTTCACGTTGTTGATGTGGGATACATCAAGGCCCTCCTATGATGAGATGCTTCTTGTCGACATAAACACATTATCCAAGAAGTTGACTTAGAAACACCCTTTCAGTACCATGGGACTTGCATACATCAATGGAAAGTTTCTCACTTCCGGTGACAGGTTGAAATCACCGACCTTCAATAGAAAGACTTTGTATTGTGTTTGACATCAAAACATCTATTCACGCCATGCATAATGTATTGCAGTACCTTGAGGATCATTATCATTACCAGTGATTTATCTCGCATTTGTTAACTGCTTACACCATTGGCCGGTAATCAGATGGTGTTGTGTCCCTATAATACTAGTGATTACCCCATTACTATTGTAGTTGTACCCCTTATTAATATTGTTGTGCCCCTATTGTCCCCATATTGTTATTACTGTGCCCCATAGAATCCCTCTATTGTTATTTTTGTGGCTTTATATTATTATTATTAGGTCGGCTGGGTTATATTTTGACTCCTTAGACTCCTATAGAAAGGAGGTTTTATCATTTGAATCATCCAAGAATTTTTCAATAATGTAATGTAAAGGAGGTTTCCCCCTCGAAGAGGCTGAATTCTAAGGCATTGATCTATATTTTCTATTTTTTCTTGAGTTGGTTTCATAACATTTGGTATCAGAGCTTTGGATTCTAGGGTTTCACTGCTCCAAATAGAATCCTCAATTACATTCAAAACAGGTGACCTGGGGAAAATCGTCATAACTTTCTCTCTAAGCATCAGATTGAAATTTCGTAAGACGACACAGAAAGAAGACGTAATGTAGTTTCTTGTATATATTTTTCAGAGCCAAAGGTCAAAATAGTGACACGTGGCACGTCATGCAAGTTCGCTCTACTGAATTAGTCTATAATCAGGTCATTGTGGGAGACTTGGCATAACTCTTCATTGGAGAATCCAATTGGGTTCAGACTAGTGGCATTGGAAAGAGGACACAGAGGGCTACCGCAGGTCACAATTTCAGAACTGGATGATCCGAAATTACAGAGACACATCAGAGGAATTCAAAGGGCATAGTGAAGCATTATTATCAGTAATTGGTGCCCTGAAGAAAGAAAATGGAAACACCTAATAGGCAACCTGAAAGCTCTAGCATGACTCATGAAGAAGAGGAAGAAATGCAACATGATATATGAAAAGTACAAGATCAAGTGCAACAAGTGTCACTTTCACAAAAATGAACAGAATCTAAGATGGATTGTTTAAAGAAAGGTGTAGAAGCTAAGATGAATGACGTGGAAGCTAAGTTGGGTGATTTGAAGATAGATTTGAAGACAGACATGGAAGAATTGAAGATAAATATGAATAAGTTGCTAAAAGAAAGGGTCACTAAGGGTGAAAGGGTAGTAAAGGAAACTCATGATGAGAAGAAAAGAAATGTTAGTCATGATTCCTTAGACTCTAATGTTGGATCGAAGACCCACCATATTCCAAAAATCGATATGAGGAAGTTTGATGGCAAGATCCCGCAACATGGATATTACAGATGGACCATTTTTTCGATCTCAATAATGTGCAAAACACATAAAAGGTACGTATGGAAACTTTATATTTGGAACCAAATCAGTTTGTATGGTATCAATGGCTTTGCTCTCATAAACAATTTACCACTTAGGCAATTTTTATGGAAGAATTGATAGGACATTATGAGGATACAAAAAGCAACACTTTTTTTAGCCCATTGATAAGTCTCAAACAAAAGGGTTCAATAATGGAGCACATTGAGGAGTTCCAAAAATTGAACATAAGGGTGTTCCAGAGGAGCATAGGATTGATGTGTTCATAGGGTCTTTAAAGGATAATATCCAACATGATGTTTTCCTTTGGGAACCCGATTCATTAGAGAAGGCATTCAGGTTAGTAAGAAAAATGGAAAGCAAAATTATGGCAACCGGGAAGCATACCACTCACATCTATAAAGACGGAAGTGTTTTTGCCGCTAGTCTTTCACAACCTATAAGGTTGACACCACAACAATTGGAAGAAAAAAAAGCAAAAGGGCTTTGTTACAATTGTGATAGCAAATACACTAAAGGTCATAAGTGTGCTGAGAAGAAATTATTCTACATATATTGTGAAGAGGAAGAAGAGAAGGAGCAAGAAAGGTCAAAAGAAGAGGATATACTCTAGGAACAAAGCCTAGAAGAAGAACAAATGAATCCGACCATATCTTATAATGCATTGGCGGGGATTACCTCTCCTCAAACCATCAAGATAGAAGGACAAATCAAGAAGAAAAAGGTAATAGTGTTGATTGATTTAGGAAGTACTGACAATTTTATTCATTGTAAGGTAGAAAAGGAATTGAATTGCTTCTTATATCCAACACTAGAGTGTCAAGTGATGGTTGCAAATGGAGGAACAATAAATTTCTCTAGAAAGTGTCATAATATCAAGCTATCTATGGGAGAATATGTATTGACTAGCCCAATGCTTTCCATTCCAATGCGAGGTGCTGATGTTGTATTAGGAATCCAATGGCTACAATCCTTGGGTACAATAGCTTTTAATTTTCAAGAACATTTCATGAAATTTTCTATGGAAGGAAAGGAAGTTGTATTAAGGGTATTGCAGGGAAATTGGGAAAGATAATCAACTCAAATGGTATGACAAGCTCTAAAAAAAAGGAACGAAAATGTGTATGCAAATCAATGTTCGCTAGATGTTTCCACATTGGAATCATTTATTTCTCCAGATCTCCAATAGTCTGGACAATCATTCCAAGGTATTTGTGACTCCCAAAGGTCTCCCACCTATTCGTGATCATGATCATGCCTATTCATCTGATTCCAGGAAGTGTTCCTCCAAACATCAGGCCGTACAGATATCCCTATGCCCAAAAGAGTGAAATTGAATGTATGGTTGCAGAAATGCTAGAGGTTGGTATAATTCAACAGAGTGAAAGTTCTTTCTCTGCTCCAGTAGTATTGGTGCACAAGAAGGATGGATCATGGTGCAAGTGTCCGGATTATAGGGAGCTCAACAAGCTCAGTATTAAAGATAAGTTTCCCATTCTTGTCATTGATGAATCACTGGATGAATTGCATGGATCAATTTACTTCACCAAGTTGGATATTCGTTCAGGATATCATCAAATCAGAATGAATACTGAAGACTTTTAGAAAACAACATTTAGAACTCATGAGCGTCATTATGAATTTTTGGTCATGCCTTTTGGCCTTACCAATGCACCCTCAACATTTCAAGGTTTAATGAATTCAATTTTCAAACCATTCCTTAGAAAATTTGTGTTAGTATTCTTTGATGATATAATAATCTACAACAAGCCTTGGAAGGATCATGTTGAACATGTTGATAGGGTGCTACAACTATTGTAGGAAAAACAATTATATGCAAAAATATCCAAATGTTTCTTTGGAGTACAAGAGGTGCAATATCTAGGTCATATTGTATCTCATGAAGGATATAAGGTAGACCCTAGAAAAATTAAAGCAATTAAGGAATGGAGAATCCCCACATCCATCAAGCATCTGCGAGGATTTCTCGGGTTGATAGGGTATTATCGCACCTCTAACAACATTATTGAAGAAAGATGCATTTTCATGGACTCCAGAAGCAACAAAGGCCTTAGAACATCTTAAAGAGGCAATGTGCCAAGCACCTGTCTTAGTTACACTGGACTTCACAAAAACCTTTATTGTGGCATGTGATGCTTCAGGAAATGGAATTGGTGCTGTTTTAATGCAAGATGAAAGACCCATTTCTTTTGAAAGTCGTCCAATCAAGGGAAAGTTTTTACACAAAGCTATTATGAGAAGGAAATGTTGGCAATACTCCATGCACTTAAGAAATGGCGACCCTACCTAATGGGAAGACACTTCAAGGTAAAAACGGATCATGATAGCCTTAAATACTTTTTAGAACAAAGATTATCCTCTGAAGAGCAACAAAAGTGGGTCACAAAGATGTTGGGTTATGACTTTGAAATCATCTACAAAAAAGGGAAGCAAAATGTGGTGGCAGATGCACTCTCAAGAAAGGATGAGGATGTGGAAGCATTGTTGTGTGCCCTTTCTATTATCCAACCAGATTGGATAAATGAAGCAAGGGAGGAATGGAAGAATGACGAAGAAGTGTGGGCACTTATTCAAAAGTTACAACAAAATTCCAGTACGTCGGATACATTTAGCTGGCAAAATGATTTGTTATGGTACAAAGATCGCTTATACCTTTGTAATAATTCCCAGCTAAAAAAAAATATTCTTATGGAATCGCAGACTTCTCCCTTAGGAGGGCACTTAGGATTTTTAAAAACTTACCACAGGGTTAAGAAGGAATTTTTTTGGGAGGGCCTTAAATCGGATATTCAAAAGTTTGTGGTGGAATGTTTGGTTTGCCAGCAAAATAAAGTTGAAACAATTAAGACATCTGGTCTATTACAACCTTTATCCATTCCAAGTCAACGTTGGGAGGAGGTTTCAATGGATTTTATCACAGGTTTACCCAAGTCTAAGGGAAAGAGTGTCATCATGGTGGTAGTTGATAGACTTACCAAGTATGCACACTTTTGTGCATTATCACATCCATTTAAAGCCAATACAGTTTCTAGTGCATTGATGGAAACAATTGAAAAGCTACATGGAAACCCAAAGATTATTGTAAGTGACAGAGATCCCATTTTCACTGGAAATTTTTGGACATAATTATTTTCTTGTGTTGGTACTCAGTTGGCTCATAGCTCATCTTATCATCCTCAATCTGATGGGAAAACTGAGATAGTAAACAAATGTTTGGAAGGATATGTTCGTTGCTTTGTATCTGAAACATACACAATGGGTTAAATGGTTGCCTTTGGCTGAATGGTGGTATAACACTTCCTTCCATACAACAACAAAAATGACCCCATTTATGGAACTTTATGGGTATCAAACACCATCCATCACATCATATTTAAGAGAAATTCTAAGGTTCAAGTAGTGGAACATCACATTGAACATCAACAACAAGTCCTCCAACTCTTAAAGGATAACCTCGTATTGGCACAAAATAGAATGAAACAACAGGCAGATCAACATCGTAGTGAAAGAAGTTTTGATGTAGGTGAATGGGTATTCTTAAGGCTACAACCATATAAGCAAATGTCTCTCAAGCAAGCTAAGAAGGATAATAAATTATCACCAAAGTATTATGGTCCGTACAAGGTGTTGCAAAATATTGGTACTATGGCATACAAATTATATCTTCCTGCAACTTCTCGATTACACCCAGTTTTCCATGTTTCATGTTTAAACAAGGTTATAGGCGACAAGCTCCCAGTTCAAACAATATTACCAGAATTTGATGAGGAAGGAAAAATTATATTGGAACCAGAAGCAGTCATAGAAACAAGAACTTGACAGCTACGAAACTGATCAATTTCAGAGTATGTTATCAAGTGGAAGAACTTATCTACTGAAGATTCCACATGGGAGGATGAAAATTTTATACAAAAGCATCCAGAACTACTCAAGTGCTGAGGACAACATTTTTTTGAAGGAGAGGGGCATGTCGGGTCCCTATAATACTAGTGATTACCCCATTACTGTTGTAGTTGTACCCCATATTAATATTGTTGTGCCCCTGTTGTCCCCATATTGTTATTATTGTGCCCCATAGAATCCCTCTATTGTTATTTTTGTGGCTTTATATTATTATTGTTAGGTCGGCTGGGTTATATTGTGACTCCTTAGACTCCTATATATAGAAAGGAGGTTTTATCATTTGAGTCATCCAAGAATTGTTCATTTATATAATGTAAATGAGGTTTCCCCCTCGAAGGGGCTGAATTCTAAGGTGTTGATCTATCTTTTCTATCTTTTCTTGAACTGGTTTCATAACATATGGTGTCTTCCCATGTTTGGTTTCAGATCACATATTCACATGGTTCGACTCGTAATTGAGCGAGATTGAAGACCCAGGATCTAGTTTCATCCATCCAGACTGCGATTTCAGTACAGTACTAAATCATTTGTACAATGGCTTTACACTGATGGTCATCTGATCATGGGTCTATATCTGTAGATGACTATCTATGTACTTGTAATGAAAGTTTATATGTTGAGCATGGGTATTCCTTCCCTGAGTGATTCATGAGAAATATAAAATATCATGATATTATGTATTGTAATTGATGCATGTCACCATCTGCTTCAGAACCTCTTCATCACAACATAAAGCATGTCACTCGATATTATCATTTTTAACTTCATGCTTTAGGG
This sequence comes from Pinus taeda, assembly GCA_000404065.3. Classification (NCBI taxonomy): domain Eukaryota; kingdom Viridiplantae; phylum Streptophyta; class Pinopsida; order Pinales; family Pinaceae; genus Pinus; species Pinus taeda. The sequence goes on along the minus strand of APFE031315584.1, from coordinate 44,629 downwards.
GGCAGTTGTTACAAATCCATTTTGGCACCTCACTCCCAACATTCATATTAGTAGCATTAGGGCTCAACAAACTCTAATCCAGTTGATACATGCCCTAGACAAGTCATCACTTTGAATTCCTCCTTCCCTGAAAGTTTCCTGGCCTGAAGCCCTCCAGAAATGCCTCATTACAGGACCAGCGCAGCCTTGGTCAGGGGTAAATGCACTTCAGTGTAGGTAGGTGCATGTAAGGGTTCGTTTCAGTGCACCTAGGCTCACTTTGACCTACAATGGGCGAGATTGAGTGAATTCTTCATAGGGTTCTGGGAAGCTTCTTATTTTTTGGAACATTCTAGAAGAGTCCCACACTTATCATCTCCTATGAGCTCGAAATTGGATAGGGAATGAGTTAAGTAATCTCCTATTCTCTCATCCCTTCCTCCATGGAAACTAACTCTAAGTTTGGAAGGTCATTCAATACCCTCATTTATGACCAAGTCACCACCATTTTCCTAGAAATTGAGCACTCATCTAAGTGATCAAGGGCTAGACTTTGAGAATTTGTAAGGAGATATCATTGGTGTGAGGTTTGAGATTGTAAGAAAGTATTGTTATGCTGTTGGAGTGTTGTTCTTTTGATGTGATGTTGGTTGGAACTCAAGCTGGAGGAGTGACATTGGATCAGACTTCATGGTTGTAACTCTTCCTTCTACTTAATAAAGTTGTTTACACCTTTTCCCATTTTCTTGTCTTTATGCATGATGATTATATGTGTAAATGCTTTCGATTCCATTTTCTTATAGTATATAGACCTCTTTCTTTTATTGGTTTTTGTCCTTTGTTTATGATTGCAGGTACTTGTCGAGCGATTAAGTTCGAGAAGGAGTGAGATGAGACATACAAAGGAGACAAAGGGTAAGTGAAAGATAACAAGTAGGTCCCTTGTCTTATTTATCTTCTATAGAAAAAGGATAAATGCTTTAAATTTGTTGTTCTAGGTGTAGCTACCCACCTAGGGAAATTGTATTTATCCGTAGATGAAAAATTCCCCATAACATGGTGGCAAAGGCAATGGTGGCAATGATTGACTTTGCTAAGGTAGAGAGGGAAAAGATGGTGTGACATAGGGTGTGGTGCATAGGAAGGAGGAGATGATGGAATCTGAGTAGGATAGGAATGGTATGAATGGTTTGGCCATCTCCATCCTTATTGCCAAGGTTGAGAGGACTGTCCATGATGAAAATTATTCCCATGTTGCCAATGTTGAGAGTGATTATTATTAATATAATAGGAATATCGAGGTGAATTATAGCCATAAAAATGTGGTTCATGAGCCATACATGCACTTACCTTTGGCCAGTTTCTTCGTGTTCCCATGGCATGTAATGGCTCAGGCTCGAAATACTCTCCTTCAAGTACAACTTTTAATTCTGTATGGAGGGGCACTCCTAGGTGGCATGGTTCTCTTCACAAATCACGCATTTATTAACACCTTTCATATCAGCAGGACATTCTCTTAAAGGATGTTTTTTTCTACAGTTTGGACAAAAAATAGAGAATGACTCTTGTTTTTTTTCTTTTTCTTTTTTTTCTGAAATTTCAAAGAGTCTATTTGTTTTATGACAATATTCATTATTTCCATTCTCATGTTGTCCATTTTATTCTCCAATCCAATGATCATAACATCTGTAGATCCCAGTTTGTTTGTTTTTCTTCGACCTCCTATAGTGGATCTATATTGATTTCTGGAGAACATCCTACACAAGTCACAAATTTGTTCAAGAGTATTTTGAGAAATATCGCGTCCTAACAAACTCAGATTATGTCTAGAATCCCTAGTAAGTCCTTGTAGGAACAAGGTTTAAATAGTACTTAAATCAAATTTGTGTTTTGACCTTTGGAGTATATACAAAAGTCTCTCTAAGTAATCCTCCAAAGTCTCATCATCACCTTGTACAATAGTGAAGATCTTGTCCTACACTTCTCTAATTTTACAATATTCCTAATATTTATTCAAAAATTCTCTGTTCATTTGGTCCTAATAACTTACAGTGTTTCCTCCTAGTCCCATGAACCAACGCAAGGCTAAATATTTGATAGTTGCAGCAAACAACTTTAATTTCTAGGCATCAGAAGAATAATCATAACTTCGACACAATATATCAAATTAGAAAAGAAATGAATCTGGGTCTTTGCGCACTATACCATGAAAGTATGGAAGAAATGAAGGTGAAATATTCTTCATTTGTACATTCTCTTTTGAGTTCACTATTGGAAATCCAAAAATGACTGCTCTTCATGTACTTGGTTTTCACTAGTCACCTCTGCATGGTCTTCATGTTCAACCATTGTTGTGTCTCTAGTCAAACCACTTTTAGAAGGTGAAGGTTGACTAATGCTAAATTGAACTTTCTGATTGCCTTTAGCCTCCTTCTTCCCCTTTTCGGGTTGTGTCACACTTGAATCACTATGTCCAGAATCCAAGTGGACTATTATGGCGTGGTGAGTCTGAGTTTGCTTGGACTTTCTACATGTAAAAGAAGGTCCAATATGAGAAGATTTTTCAAATCTTTTAGTATTTTTTCGGCCCTTATTGGGCTTCGAACCTCAACCTTTCTTAGGAATTCATTTTAAAAAATCAAATCCAAAAAACAAATTCAAATGCTTATAAATAAAAAGAATCTATTAGTTGCTGCAACGAAAAAATCAACACTTGTAAAATTCTCAAAATAACAGAAGCATACTATAGAAAAAATAATAGCATATTTTTGGCTTAATAGGCCCTAACCCAAGTTTAGCATTAATTAGCGAAGACAATCCATACACCACTGGACGTTTCAGCATCAATCCTTGTAATGCAGACTAAAGTCTCACCCGAATCAGTATGGGGGGATGCAGGAACTAAGTTTCCACACCCTCAAATGGCTGTGATGTCATTTTATACCTTAGCTCTACCTTTGCACAGATTGATAAGTCCTTTAGGGCTTATCGATATACTTCTCTTATTCAGCTTTGAGACCTTCATGAAGGTCTGTGATCGTCCTTCGCATACCCTAAATAGGCAATTCAGATGCTTATGCACCTTTGTAACTACTCTTACTACTGTAGCTACCCATATTAGCTTAAGTGGTGGTTAACTTCAACATGAATTATGATTATCTTCGTGTAAACATATATTCTTACTTGCATTCGTATAACAAAGTAAAACACATAGATTCACGCATCAATACAACATTAAATCATAAACTCAATATTCAACATAACATAATCACATACATTCATAACATAAGTAAAATAGCTCATACATAGGTATTTCTAGGATAATTCTTCTTTATTGATGTTTAGATCTCCTTTACAGACTCTGACTACCCTGCGCACATAGTAGCTGGGGTTTGTGCACCCAGTTATGGACTTCTACCCTAGGCCTCTATGCACTGAGCTACAGAATCTCTTTCCTACACTAAGAATCTTCACTCTTAGATCTCACAAACCCATTACATTGATTAACCTCAAATATCAACTATGAACTATCCCCCTTAGAATCTTCTAAGACTTACCTTTTTATACAATCCCGTGGTCCGCAGACCAAAGGTAAATCTCATCAAGCAGACACAAGTTACATAAATGAAGGGTAGAGACCCTTGGTGACTCTTTACATCTCTGCACTTTGCAACCATGAAATGCGGAGACTTTACATTCTTTATAAAAAACCTAGGCCTTTAGCCCCAAAACTTGGGATTTTAACCCCAAAATTGATCCTTAGGGGACCCATTCCCAACAAGACCCTAATACAGATCTGGTGACTCTCCCCCAGGTCACTCTATTGGCACTAAGATCTTGTCACGAAGACCTCCCAGCTCCAACTGTACCACTACAACCTTGGCAATACACTGCGTTGCTGCTTACTTAGCCTGCTCGACTAGCTGCTCTGTCGTCGGTCCTATGCTATCTGCCTGTATTGTTTGCGGCATTCTCTGCAAACTAACCAATTTTCCTTTAATGGAGGCTGTGAGCACATAAGCTTCATCTAGCCAAGGCTCCAACCTAGCCTTCAGTGCTGCCTCCTTCTGTTGTGATGCTTCCACCTATTCCTTTAGTGCCTTCACTTCCTACAGCTTCGCAAACCTCTATGTGATGGCGACGGTCCACATCGTCGGTTTGACCTCTTCATACATCTGTTGCAGTTCCCTTGGTTTTATTTCTAGCCACTGTACATTGGGATCTTCTTGTAGGCTTGCAAATATTTTGAGCAAATTCTAGAAGAGTGAAGTTCACTCCTTCACTGCAGCCTCTACTAGGGCAGTTGCATCCTTGACCGCTGCCTCGTGCCACTCTCTAACTTCTAGTGGAGTTGAAGGTTGGGCCCTCAATTCAAGCTCCGTGATCTTAAGGTTCAGTTCAAATTGAACCTTAGCTAGCTCTATCTGTGTGTTGCATACAACTGCAGCGAGCTTCCAAATTCTAGTATCGACTAGCGCATCTTCAGGGATATTCAGCGCTGGAACAGTTCTGCATTCAGCTTTGGAACAGTTCTACATGCCTTAACTACTACGTCTGTTGTGCACTCATTCTTCTCCATGATCTTCTTAAGGATATCAATCACAGACGTCTTCTATACATCCATTTGGCAATTGTTCACCTTCTACTTGCTGATAACATTCAGTGCACACTGTTCCTAAGCCCAAAGTTTCACGACCACACTGTCTTGTAGGGTGTGAAGGGCATCGCTTGGAAGTGCGACCAAGTTTAGCCCAATCCTCTTGAGAGCGTTGACAATGGCCCTGTCAACTTTTGTTTCTCTGGCCAAATCCCCATCTGGAAGCGTGATGGCCTGGGGATCCATTGAGCGAACCATCTCTACTACCTCTAAAGTTCTAGGTGCCAAACTAGTTAATGCTGTGCTGCTTCGCCCACACTATTCTGCACTTGAGTGGCCTAAATCTGAAGCTTGTGTAGACCCTTCTAAATGGCGACCAAGGCTTGCTTCTGCTACTGCTTGAACTGTTGTAGCAGTTTCGTGGTCGCGTCCCTCACTGTGTACCCAATATCATTCAAATCACCTTCTGTCAAAGTGATTGGGTCAAGTGATGACTTGTTGGCCTTGGACTTCTTCCACGACCCTACCTTCTTTTGCTCCCTCATGCACTTAACCTATATTGGAGTACTCTCTAGGTCTTCTCCTCCCTGTTATGAATGCTTCTCTTCGTCCTCTGTCTGTGGGGAAGGAGACTTTTGACTCCTGTCGGAGTCATGCTCTTCCTCTTCTTCCTCCCTTTCTACCTGCTCTTTGGCAGCGCGCTATACTTTGGCTTTATCCTTGGCTTCCTTCTTCCTTCTTTTAGCCACCTGCTCCATCTTTAACTTGGCCTTTTCCTTCTTTCGCTTCGTGGCAGACTTACTAGACCTAGCTGATAAGTCTAAGGCTGTGCACCATTCTACTAGCCAACTCTTTAGGACCGAGGCAATTTCATCAACCGTCGCTAGGTATAAAAGATCATACCATTTTTGCTCAGGGTCCTTCCGCGCTTTGATGGAAACATAGTGGAAGTACGCCTTGAACTCCACATATTCAGACAACTACTCAAAGAGAGTTGGTGAGAGCCTTGACTTGCAATTGACTGTGGTACAGATGCTTGATTCCATCAGGACCCAAAATATCGTAATGTCCTTGACCCATTTGGGGGTCCTTTATGGCTCAGAATGAAGCGAAGTTTGTTGCTTCTGGCAGATCTGATGGAATTGGAGGAAATTGATTGTCCTTCGGTAACTCCCACATAGTCAGTACAATTGACAGCAGTAGCCATGCATAATGGAAGGTATTTCTTTGGTCTTGTGCTTCTCTACAGTTTGTGAGGAACTCACTACAGAGGTAGCATGCCGAGTTGAATTGTATGTCCTCCGTGCATTGGGCTGCTAATAACACAACTGGTGTCGGCACTTCATCTATGCAACACTTCCTCATTCCATGCTAGGATCTTGGTGGCTACTTTAACTACGAGGTTGGTTATGCTAGAAATGGAGTAGCCGCACAGCTTCTTGGCAAGCTTGAACTTGTCCTTCATTCGTTCGGTGAGGTTGCACTCACCTTTTTTTCTACCAAATGCCATGGCTGGATTCAATTTTGAATGCGGGAGCGGAGTGATCCTATGGATTAGCATGTCGGTGATTGATATCGGTTCTTCTAACCATAGGCACCCATTGTGCAACAAGGATAATAGTTGTTTGATCACTATCAAAGTTATGGGCACGTGGTTGTAATGCGGCACACATAGCAGGTTCAACAGTCCTACCTTATCTACCCATTTCTATCCACTATCTCAGCTTTAGCACAGTCACACTAGAGTCTTTATAGAATATGCAGTGCATGAATGTATTAGACGCTAAGTGGGGAAACTGCTCAGTAGCTGCCAAGTCCCAATATTCAAGTTTTAAATGGGGGATGCACACTGGGGGCGGGCCTTTGAATGTGATCTTATCTAGCAGCAATGGTTTGTGAAGTGAGATTTTTCTCTCATCGAGGTCCTTTGGGACCTTCAGCTTGCCTCGGCATGGAGGAACGTAGTCTGGTAACTTGGAGATAGGGTCTGCCCCCTCAACGTCAATGTCTTCTGCACCCATATCAACATCTTCCATGCCCATTTCAATTTCTTCTATGTCATCATTGGGTTCTAGGTCTACTACCTTGCCCTTCTCCTGCGCAGTGGGATTTTCTTTCTCCAGGTGTTTTCTTGGAGACGCGTGCACCGGTTGTGCTACTTTTTTCTTATCATTCTTTTGTTTTGGACCCTATCTGGTCAGCGTAGGCCTCAGCCTGGGTGACCTTGGTGATTTGGGTACTTCTGCAGGTACCTCTACACTCACTACCTTTGAAGTAGCTCCCTCAACTTCCATCGCTTCTACAATAATTGCAGTCTCCACGGGTGCTGACATGATACTAGCTAAGAGCTCCTGAGTTTCCTTCAACAATTTCTCAAACACTGAACTCACTACTAAAGCCTCAAAATAGTCAAGGTTCATGCGTGCCTAATAGCTCAACACCTCAATTCTCAAAATGCCAAGTGTTTTTCATTGGGTGGCCATCTGTAATTTATAGGCAATTTCAAATTTGAATCCGACTGTTTCCCCCAAAATTTGTTCATAAATGCTAGATTGGCACAAAATTTCAAAGATCTTGTTCTTAAATTAAAACTTAAATGTTGCCCCTCCACTCCATTTAGCCTTTTTCTCACTGTCAACTCATGAACAGTGACCATAACGGTCATTTCCTGGAAGCCCTGCGTGGTCTCTCCTTCTATAGCATACCTCCATTCGTGCTTCTACTAATATTGTGACATTCCTCCCTTCTGTGCAGTCCCCCAGTCACAGATGTACAAGCCAGGAAGTGTATTTTATAGTCCTGCACCTCCTTTCAGCTGCCTAGAGCACTAAGACTATACTTCCATCATATATTCATCTGGCTAGATCATCGTTTTACGGCTCCAATCGACTGCCATTCACCTTCCATGGAAATGGATTTCCATTCAAGTTCACCAACTCAACTGTTCCACCATCAGTAATCGCCTTGATGACATAGGGCCCCATCCAATGCATATGAAATTTTCCTGGAAATTTATCAAACTTCTTGTCATATAATAACACTAAATCATTTACCTTGAAGGTGCGTACTTTGATGTACTGATCGTGCGATGCCTTTTTGTGCTCCTTTTGAACTTGTTGATGGAATCCAACCAAAAAGCTATCTTATTCTAGTTCTGTCAGTTGCGCGAGCCTTTCTTCTAGGGCTATGCGATCTGCCATTCCTATGAATGCTACTATGCATAGACTAGGTACAATGTACTCCATTGGTATCATAGCTTCTACACCATAAACCAGCCTGAAAGGCATTTTTCTAGTTGGCCTTTTGCAAGTCATCTTGTAAGCCCATAACACCATGGGTATGTGCACATCCCAGCAATTTCTTTGTGCATTGCAGAATTTTTTTAGCACGTTCTCCAATATATTTAACCTAGCCTCTTCCTTCTTTCTATTTGCACCTGACTCACTAGACCTAGCTGATAAGTCTGAGGCTATGCGCCATTCTGCTAGCCAACTCTCTAGGACCAAGGAAATTACATCATCCGTCGCCAAGTATGGAAGATCATACCATTTTTTCTCAGGGTCCTTCCATGCTCCGATGGAAACATAGTGGAAGTTTGCCTTCAACTCCACATATTCGTACAACTACTCAAAGAAAGTTAGTAAGAGCCTCGATATGCGGCTAATTGCAGCATAGATGCTTGATTCCATCAAGACCCAAAATATCTTACTATCCTTGACCCTTTTCAGGGTCCTTTGTGGCCCAGAGTGAAGTGAACTTCACTGCTTCTAGCAGATATGATGCAATTGGAGGAAACTAAGTGTCCTCTAGTAATTCCTAGACAATCAGTACAATTGACAGCAGTAGTCGTGCATAATGGAAGGTCTTTCTTTGGTATTGCACTTCTCTATAGTTCATGAGGAATTCACTGCAGAGGTAGCGCACCTAGTTGAATTGTACGCCCTCCGCGCATTGGGCCACTAATGACACAACTGGTGCCGACACTTCATCTGTGCGACACTTCCTCATTATTTTCCTAGCCAAGATCTGGGTGGCTACTTTAACCGCAAGGACAGTTATGTTTGAAATGGAATAGTCGCATAGCTTCTTGGCAAGTTTGAACTTGTCCTTCATTCATTTGGAGAGGTCACGTTCACCCGTTTTTCTACCAAATTCCATGGTCGGATTCAATTTTGAATGTAAGAGTAGAGTGATCCTATGGATCAACATGTCAGTGATCAATATCGGTTCTCCTAACCATAGGCACCCATCATGCACTAAGCATAATATTTGTTTGATCACTATCAAAGTTATGGGTATGTAGTTGTAATGTGGCACCGATAGTAGGTTGAATAGTCTTGCCTTATCCACCCCTTTTATTCATTGTCTCAGCTCTAGCATAGTCACACCAAAGTCTTTATAGAAGACCTGGTACATGAATGTATCAGTCACTAAGTGGGAAACTGCTTAGTATCCACTAGGTCCCAATCTTCAAGTTTTAAATGGGGGATGCATTCCAAGTGTGGCCCTTTGAATGTGATCTTGTCTCGCAGTAGTGCTGTGTGAAGTGAGATTTTTCTCTTATCAAGGTCCTTTGGGACCTTTAGCTTGCCTCGACGTGGAGGAACATAGTCTGGTAACTTGGAGATAGGGTCTACCCCCTCAATGTCAATGTCTTCTGCGCACATATCAACGTCCTCAATGCCCATATCGATTTATTCTATGTCCTCATTGGGTTCTAGGTCTACTACCTTGGCCTTCTCCTATGCAGTGGGATTTTCTTTCTACAGGTGTTTTCTTGGCGACGCGCTCAATGGCTGTGCCACTTTCTACTTATCCTTCTTTGGTTTTGGATCCTCTCTGGTCGGCGTAGGCCTCGGCCTGGCTGACCTCAACGATTTGGGTACTTCTGCAGGTACTTCTATAGTCGATACCTTCGAGGCAACTCCCTCAGCTTCCATCGCTTCTCCAACACTTTCCATCTCCATGCGTGTTGACATGATACTAGTTAAGAGCTCCTTTGTTTCCTTTGAAAATTTCTCAAGCATTGAACTTGCTACTAAAGCCTTGAAATAGTCAAGGTTCATGCACGCCTGATAGCTCAACACCTCAATTCTCAAAATGCCAAGTGTTTTTTGTTAGGTGACCATTTGTAATTTATAGGAAATTTCAAGTTTGAATCTAACCATTCCCCTCAAAATCTATTCAAAGTTTCTAGTTGGTGGAAGATTTTCAAAGATCTTGTTCTTAAATTCCGACTTAAATGCCACCCCTCTGGTCCATTTAGCCTTTTTTTTATTGTCAACTCATGAACAGTGACCATAACAGTCATTTTCTGGTAGCCATGCATGGTCTCTCCTATAACGTAGCTCCCTTTGCGCTTCTGCTCATAATGTGACATTCCTCCCTTCCCCTCAGTCCCCCAGTCATGTAGCGCTATAAGTCGGGCAGTGTAGTTTATAGTCTTGCACCTCCTTTCAGCTACCTAGAGCACTAAGAATTTACTTCCACCATATAGTCATCTGGTCAGATCCTCACTGTACGGCTTCAATCAGCTACCATTAACCTTCCCTGGAAATTACTCTCCATTCAACTTCACCAATTGAATTGCTCCACCATCGGTAATCTCTTTGATGACATAGGGCCCTAGCCAATGCATCTGAAATTTTCTTGGAAATTTATCAAACTTCCTGTCATATAATAACACTAAACTATTTACCTTGAAGGTGTGCAGTTTGATGTGCCAGTGGTTTCATGCCTGTTCGCGCTCCTTTTGAACTTGTTAATAGAGTGGAGCCAAAAATCTATACTCTTCTAGTTATATCAGCTGTGCAAGCCTTTCTTCCAGGGCTCCGTAATCCACCATTCCTATGAATTCCTCTATGCGTAGACTAGGTACAATGTACTCTATTAGCATCACAGCTTATATGCCATAAACTAACCTAAAAGGTGTTTGACTGGTCAAATTTTTGCAGGTCATCTTGTAAGCCCATAGCACCATGGGTATGCGCACAACCCAATCATTTCTTTATGCATTTTAGAATTTTTTCAGCTTCTCCGATATATTATTAAATGCTTCCACCGTCCCATTATCCTGCAGGCGATATGGCATACTCTTCTGATGATAAACCTGGAACTCTTCCTTTACCATGCTAATCGTCTCATTAAGGAAATGTGTACTACGATCGCTCATCAAAATCTTCGGGCAACCAAATCTAGTCAACACATACTCAAAGAGGAATTTTGTTGTTGTTGCCCCTATACAGTCCTTTATAGGTTGCACCTCCACCCATTTAGTCAAATACTTAGTCCCGGTGATGATGTACCACAAACCTGTCTTCTTTCCTGGAGGTTGAATTGGTCCTACAACGTCAATTTCCCACTTTTCAAATGGCTGTAATGACACCTGTGGATTCAAAGGTAGCTCATCCCTCCGTGATGGCCTACCCATCCTTTGACATGCATCACATGCCTTGCAATAAGCCTTGGAATCCTTATGAAGCGTCGGCCACCATAGCCTAGTGTGCAAAATCTTATGCACTGTAGCTTTCCCTGCACAATGCCCCCCTACGGCTCCTGAATGTGCTTTAGCAAGGATGTTATTCCATTCAAAGTCATGTACATAACATCCCAAAATATCAACTGAGCCCATTTTGTATAAATTCCCTACAATGATAGAAAATCCTGTTGTGCGCACCACTAGCTCCTTCTTTGGTTGACTAGTATACCCTTCTGGAGCCATACCCATCATCAAGAAGTGTATAATATCTGAAAAGTGATTATCCACGAAACGCATTGCAAAGAGTTGCGTGTCAGGCAATCTTTCTTCCAAATTAGTGGGCTCCTCTCTTGTATCAATGCGCGACAGATAATCCAGTTTGGCATTCAATCGTCTTGGCTTCATAATAACTTTGAAATCATATTCCTGAAACAGCAGTAACCATCTGCATATCTTCCCCCCCTACACAGGCTTTTTCACCAATTACTTCAATGCAGAATGGTTTATATACATCTTAAAGTGTCTGTCGAGCAAGTAGTGTCTGAACGTCTGGAGCAGGTACACTATAGCCAACCCTTCGTGCTCTGTTGTTGAATAATTCTTCTCGGCTTTATACAAATTCCTACTTGCGAATGCTATAGGATGATCCAATTCTCCTTGCTGGAGAGGTAAATCCCCTCTACGGATAGAGGCGATCCCTACTAGCCCAGAACGGGTCTAACAACAATCAATCAATGCTACTCTGCAAGTTCCTAGTTGCAATTAAAAAGTGGGTAATGAACACCTACTTGGATTCCAGCGCTATTGTTTGATGAAGAGATGCCACTCTCACTCCTTCGCTCTGGTCGGTCACAATCCTCCACTATCCTCGTGGATGGACACACCTGCACATGCAAAGAGAGAACAAAACACAAGCGTGAAATCTAGTAAAAGAACCATATACATCAGTCAGAAAGGATGTAATTCCATTAACCATTATAAGACCAATGAGAATGGAACCATAACAGTAGTCATCTATCTTTTATTAATCAAAAAATAGAGAAAGGTACAACCAATGTTCTGACGTTGAGTCCTTCTCAAGAGGGTCTAGCCAGCAAGTCTCATAAGCATTCACCCTTGGAGGTAGATCTCCCAAGACAAACAACTCTCTCTCTCACACAAGGCAACAAGACTTCACAACCTTAAGCTCTCTAGCAATCCACACTTAACACACCAACTGCCTATTAAGAGCAGCACTAAAGCACTATGAATTCCTCTATGTCAAAAGCTATATGTCAAAAACTAGTTGCTCATGGCAATGGTGGAGGCTTAGACAGGAGAAGGAGTCTCCATGGATGGTGGAAGGATAAGCTTATCTCCAAGAAAGGTGGCTCATATGGCGAACAAAAACGCCATAGAAGGGAGGGCGACATTCACAAGGCCAACAACCAGGTCTGGAGTCATCTGGAAGGCTGGCTGTTAGAACAAACTCGCCGAAACAGGATCAGCGCAGGTGTATAACTAGACTGCCGCGCTGACATCGTATCTCAATGATAGAAGAGGTTTGGTTAGCGTGAGTTAATACAAACAGAGGATGTGTTGGCTATGAAATTCGATCACCGCGGGAAACCCGTGTGCTTCCGCGCTGGCAGCGCACCAATTGCACTATCATCCGCCAGTCAGCGCGGTTATTTCAATAACAGTCGCGATGATCCAATAAACTTAGGCAAAGAGGGTTTTTTGGCCATTTCAGAGAGCATGAGCATGATGGATTTGATTTCATGACATAGTAGGGAGACTGACAAGGAGACAGTGACAATTTATTGTGTAACAAATGCCCCCTAAAGCATGAAGCCCGAGAGAGTGGGAGGGGTGAAATGCTTTACAAAACTGCTGAACCAGAACACCACCAGGAAGAACCTGCACGCAGATACAACTGATATCTTGATTACATGTAGTCAAGGCATGGGCGCAGCCATCCAAAAGACATACAAAGAAGGTCTGTGGTATGGACGCAGCCACCCAGCTGAAGAGACCATGATGATAAGAGGTATGGTCGCAGCCATCCGAAAAGACTCAGGTATGGGCGCAACCATCCATCAATGAGTCATGTAATAATAATCCACAAAATCGCAGCCTAGTCTGCAAAGACTAGAACCAGGGTCTTGCGCTCCATCCAAACCCGAACAAAGTACAAGTCCAAACACGTGAATACAGGAGTCAGAGTCAAACATGTTTGAACATCATCAGATTACCAACCAGTGATGAAAGCTGTTAACAGATGCGAGAGGTGCCACCAATAATGACGATGGTCCTCAAGGTACTATAGGTACAAGCCACGATGTGTGAATGAATGAGCCAGTGTCGAACACCCGTAGAGTCATCCGATCAGAGGCCAATGATGAAAACCTCGCATCGAACACGAAGAACCTGACATTGAGGCATGCATGCTCCAAGGTACCTGAAGGGAGTCTCTAGGTCACTGTCCTGGATAATGAGTTGAAGTCGACAGGAAGTGATCTTCATCGAAGGTGGGACCATCCTATGCTTATGTATCATGGTAGTGCTTGAGCATTCTCCCATTCACTGGGCCTTCATCATTGTTTGACTCATCTAGACTCTTGAGAAAGAAGGTATTGTTACCTTGCACAGCTTGGATTATGAATGGTCCTTTCCACAGAAAGTCAAACTTGCCATGCTTTCCTTTGTCTTCCCTCCTAGAGTCCCATTTCAGTACCTTGTTACCTATGAAAAAATCCTCAGCCTTTGTTCTTTTGTCAAACGCCTTTTTGAGCTTTTCCTGTAGAACTTGGGTCCTATGGTACACTTCTTCCCTTGTTTGTTGTAAGTGGATTGTTTGATTGACCCGTCTCTGGATATCATTTGGTTCAGCCTGTATTTCTTGCAGCAATTTGATCACAGGGATGCCAAGGGAGGATGGGAACACAGCTTCTAGGCCATATACCAATTCATATGGGCTAGTACCAATAGATCTTTTTGTGGTCAATCTATCTGCCCATAGTGCATTCACCAACTTTTTATGGCCAATTCTTTTTGTTCTCCTCCAAGACCTTTTTAATGATGTTGATCAGGCTTTTATTGGAGGACTCAGCTAGGCCATTGCCTTGAGGGTAATAGGCTGTTGAGTGACCTAGGGTGATATGATATTTGTGACAGAAGCTAATCATTTTCTTGGATTTAAAGGCAACTGCATTATCTGTTATGATTTTCTCTGGGCAGCCAAATCTGGACAAGATATTGGTTTCTAGGAATTGTATGATAATTGCATCATTTACTTGTCTACAAGGTATAGCCTCTATCCACTTGGTGAAGTAATCAGTAGCTATCAAGATCCATCTATGCTGGCCTGAGGATGAAGGGTGTATTTCTCCAATGAAATCTAAACCCCATTGTTGAAACGGTTTTTCAATTGATATGGGTCTGAGGGGTAAGGGAAGCAACTTCTTCTTCCCTTCAAAGATCTAACATTTATGACATGACATTACAAACTTTTTTGCATCAGCAAACAGGGAGGGCCAATAAAATCCAGCCCTTAGGATTTTGTCAGCTGTGGATTTCCAGTATAAGTGCCCTCCACAGTCTCCTGCATGAAATTCTCTGAGGACCTTATCAGCTTCATCCGAAGTCAGGCAGTTGAGTAGGACGCCTTCATGATTTTTCCAAAATAACACATTGCTTATGATACAAAACTTTGTAGCCTTCAGTTTTAGAAATCTGTTCTTGGTTCTGGATAACCCTGGAGGAGCTTGCAGGTTTAGTAATACAAAACATATGTCAGCATACCAAGGTGATTCTAGAAAGGCTTGATTGATCTGTGAAGTCGCCATCTCCTGTTCGTTATCTAGTTCATTTATGTCAAGGGCTTCCAAGTTAGTCTCAGACATTAGCTTGGCTAGCCCTTGTCCTTTTATAAGCTTTGTTGGTTTGATTTCTATGTTATATTCTAGAATATTGGCAATCCATTTTCCCCTCTTGCCTTCCATTCCTTCTTGGGTTAAGATATCTTTGACTACTGCATTGGGCACATATGCAATTATGTGAGAGTACAAAATGTAAAATCTGAAATCCTTGATGGATTTTACCAGGGCATATGCTTGTTTTTCCATGATTTTGTACTTGAGTGGGGCATCCCTGAGGGCTCTACTGAAAAAGGCAATAGGTTTTTCACATCCCAAGTCATCCTTTTGCAGTAGGACAGCAACAATTGTGTTTTCAGAGGCAAAGGAGAAGATTATAAAGTCTCTATCAAAACTAGGGCTTGTAAGCACAGGAGTTCTTGTCAGGGTTATCTTGATTTCTTCAAAGGCTTGTTTAGCCTCAATTGTCCATTTGAATTTGGCATCTTTCTCGAGCATATTGTTCAACAATCTTATCAGCTGAGCCAAGTTGGGGATGAATCTTCTTAGGAAATTAATCTTCCCCAAAACGGCTTGTAACTCCTTGATGTTTCTTGGATGGGGGACTTGTAGGATTGCCTGAATCCTATCAGGGTCAATTCTTATGCCATCTTTTGAAATTATGTGACCGAGGAGTTTGCCTTCTTCCAGGCCAAATAGTGATTTCTTTGGGTTTAAAGAAATGCCATACTTTCTGCAAATTATGAAGACTTGTCTGAGGTGTTTTAAATGCTCCTGGTCTGTTTTTGAGAAGGCTGTTAGATCATCAAGGTAGATGACTAAGAAATCATGGATTTCTTTGGCAAAGGCTATATCCATTGCCCTTTGAAATGTGGCTCCAGCATTCTTGAGTCCAAAAGGCATTTTGACATATTTGAAAGTTCCCCAAGGTGTGGTTAAGGCAGTTTTATCTTGGTCGTCTTGGTGGACTAAGATTTGGTTGAATCCTAAGAAGCCATCCAGTAATGAGATCCTTGAGGCTCCCACTACCCTTTGCAAGATGTGGTCCATTTTTGGCAAGGGGTAGTGGTCTTTGAGAGAGACTTTTTTTAAATTCCTCAGATCTACACAGAGTCTTATCTCCCCTGTTTTCTTTCTTGTTGGTACAAGGTTAGAAATCCATTCAGAAAACCTTATGGGAGCAATTATCCCAGCTTCATACATTTGTTTTACTTCCTTCTCTATTAAGGGAAGAAGTACTGGATTGACTCTTCTCAGCTTCTGTTTAAAAGGTTTTTGGTTTTCTTTCAGGGGTATTGTGTGCTAGATTACTGTAGTATCATAGGACTTAAGGTCCTCATAGCTCCAGGCAAATACATCCTGAAACTCTTTGAACAGTTTGATATATTCTGGCTTCTTATCAGGGGGTAGGATTCTAGAGAGTTTGATCATTTTGGGATTTTCAGTGGTCCCATTGTTACACTCCTCTATTTCTGCATTAATGGGTTGCATCTTTGGTTTTTTAGAAAGATCATTTGAATCAAAGATGTCTTATAAAGGAGCAAGACCTGTAGGTAAGAAATTATCTTTTAACTGAATTACTTCTGTTTCTTCCTCATTAATTTCATCCAGATCTACTATCTTTAGTTTCTGCATGTTGGCAGGGTCAAAGGTTGTAGGATGTAATATTCTATCTGTTGTTTCAGCTGATATACTGGTGTTTATTTCATCCTTTTGGTTTTGATCCTCCTTAATGCTTGTGTCAATGTTTAAGTTTGAGAATTCCTCCTTCATGGTTAAAAAATTATTTATCTGAGTATCATTCTCAAATACTTGCCAATTATTTACATTGTCTGGAACAGAGGGCCTGTGTTTGATTTCAGCAATGAATTGGTGGTTGGGCCCAAAAGGAAGCTTGCAGGTACTTGCAAAGGTTGCCAGACTGTGGGCATGCAAGTTGTGGTTCCTAGGTATTTTGGTGAGCTGATATTCTAGGAAGTTGTTGAGAAAGTCTGTTACAGCCAACCTATAAGACCTCAGCCTGGGATCATTTGTGAAAAAGTTTCCCTTTATCTATTGGATAATGAGGTCTGAATCCCCCAATATGGAGACTTTGGTCACTCCTAGATTCTTTATCAGTTTGAGACCTAGTAAGAGGGCTTCATATTCTGCCATGTTATTTGTGCATCTGAAGTTAAGCCTATAGGCATGACCTAGAGCATGGTCATTTTGAGTATTGTGTATCCATACCCCTGCTCCTGCTCTAAGCTTATTTACTGACCCATCAAATTCTAAATACCAACAGGTTTCTTGGTCAGTCTTGGTCTTAATTGAATTGCAGATTTGTTCAGTGGGCAAGTCTAGTTTTGGTAATCCAGGTGACTTGTCAGCAGACTCTGCTGTTTTAATGAGATCAGTGATCTGTTGTTCAGAAATAATGCATAGTTCATTGCCATTCCTGGTTTCCTTTGTCTCCAGGAGCTTGAGCTCAGTTTTGGGGCACATATCAGCATGAAGGAGTCCATATCTGAATGGATGGAGTAGATTGGGAAATTTTGAGGTTTTTCTTGGCTGCTGACCACATATTTCATGAGTGTCTCTCTGTACAGTCTCTTTGGCTGGCCAAAGACTGAAATTGTGGCATATGACATGTCTAGTTGCAAAGTCCCTTGGAGGCTTGGCACCCCAAGCATCTTGATAGGAGCATTACCATATTTAGGTGGAATGTTTTGCCCACTACTAACATCCATCAGA